>JANHZU010001619.1:4490-15022 GCA_032468055.1 Acrochordus granulatus
CCTTTTGTTGTTGTCCATGGGGTTTTCTTGGCAGGGATACTGGAGTGGGTTGCCATTTCCTTCTCCAGTGGATATATCTCCAGTGCCTATATCTATTACCTTCTATTAGTAGCAGTTTGATTCTAGTTTGGCATATGTTAATGTCTGTCCATTCAGAAAGGCTCCAATTTATGCTGTATAAAATGTGAAATCAAGGTAAGTGTAAACCATAAATAATCAAGAACAGAAGGAAGGAGGAGTATTTCATTCAGAGGGAAAAATGGGATGTTGAAGCCTGAAGATCATTATTCTGTCCTTTAAAGATCATCATTTCTAATGATGATAAAGCTATACCTTTTGACCAGTTTCCAATTGTATTAATGTTGTGCAATTTATTATCAAACTTTTGTTATATTTTATTGGTTGCTTCTTAGCTTTGAATCTCAGTCGGCAGAACAAGATAAGTCTTGATCTCAGCTTTCACTCTGATATCAGAATTTAGGATCTATTTTTGTTCCTTCACATTTGTAGTGAATCTTTCAAATCTTGTGAATGTGTTTCCACTTGTAGAAAAAGGATATCTCCCTTTCTTTCAACTGATTCTCTGACTTCTTTCATAAAGTGATCAAACATGCATTTATATATACAGTGGTACCTCACAAGACGAGAAACTCGCAGGACGAGCAAAGAAATGTAATAAAAATTATTCCGCTAGATGAGCCGCAACTCACGAGATGAGGAAGCTTCGTGCTAAACCTTGTGCATCATCAGTGAGCGCACTCTGTATTTCCCGTTCAGGCAACTCCGCGCGAGAGTTCTGCCAATGCAGCAAGCGCATGCGCGCATTCTGCCGACTCTTATCTCATGCTTTACTCCATTGTTGCAGACAGAAATCCCGTGCGAGAGTTCTTCTGACGCAGCAAGCACGCGTGCACGTTGTGCCGACTCTGCCATGTGCAGTTTACTCCATTCCCATATGGGTGGCAGCGCACGCGTGTGCATTCTGCCTACACTGCCGCATGGTGACAGGTCGATGTTCCTGATCGCAATGAGCACTGCACGATCAGCTCATGTGGGAAATCTCACAATGGAGCTCCCCTCTCTCGCTGCATAAACAACGTAAATTAAGTGAAAGGCATTCAAGAGATAGAAGTCCAGAGACTTCAGACTCCTGATTCAATCTCCAGGAAGTCCCCTCCCCTCCTCTCCTCTCCTTCACGCCGGGATATTCTTAAAGCCGTGCATGCACCAAAGAAAGCAGAAATCCCCCCCTCATCGCTTCTCCCCTTATAGTATAGAGGGAAGAAGCACTTTCAAATCGCCCACAACGCCCAGAAATGCTGAGAGAAAAAAGGCCCTTTTAAAGTGATGGCAGCCAGCAGCAGCTGAGGCCACAATCTGCCTCAAAGCAGATCCGTAAGTGCTGGTTAGTTTGCTTTATTTCTGCTTTATATCTTGTGTTAATCATGGTTACTTGTTTCAGATGCTAGGGACAATCATTTCTACCTCAAATTCTGTTGAAAATGGTTTTTTGGTTAATATTTTTGGGGGCGTGGAACGGATTGTCCGATTTTCTATTGTTTTCAATATTGTTTTCCTATGGGAAACCTCATTTCGCTTCATGAGCATTTTGCGCTAAGAGCATTCTTCCTGAACGGATTAGTGTCGTCTTGTGAAGCACCACTGTACTTAAATATCCAAATTGCTGAAGGTAAATTCTGTGATGGTAGAATTCAATCCCCAGAAATCCATATAAAATTATGAAAATAGATGCTAGAAAATGCTAGAATAAGATTTATCTTTTTATCTCATTCAAGATGCTTTAAAAAAGGGCATGTATGTCGGACTCCTTAGTTGCAGAGCACAACCAGTGAAGCAAAATTTACATGAGGTTTTACTAATCACATTTAATATCAATAAATAGGAGATTAGAAGACAGAATCCTGGAAACCAAATTAGGAAAAACCCCATCCATATTTATGGTGAAAACACTAAGATGGAGTCTGTGAGTTGCCTGAACCTTTTTTTGTCCAGCACTCAAAGCTTTTTCTAGATAAACTTGACATTGAAGCATTAATTCACTATTTTCATGTTTCATGTAATTTCACTTATTCATGGTGTTTTGAATTATTCTCATTTTTTCTTAGCCTTGGTGCATTCTCTTACAATATAATGTTCACATATTTTATCCTTACCACCTTTTCTCTATGACAGTTCGACAGATAAGTGACATATAGTTAAACTGTGAACATTCCAGTTGAATGGAAAATTGAACTTAGGTTTCCTGATTTACTCGGATGTTGTACTGGCCTTAGTCTTGACTAATTACTACAGTCCCAATATGGCTTAAAATCCTTCCCCTGTAACACAGTATCCCTGCCATATGGCTGGTGTCATTTATACTTAGTCGTGTTTTCCTTTGGCTACCATTTCCTTTAGCATATAATTTTCTCATTTCAGTTGTCTTTCAGATTCTACATCTCAGCCACCACCTCTCTTAATTATTTATTAAAATCTTCTTTTTCATAGATCTTTCCCACATGCTTCATCTAGGCAATAACTGGGATTATGATAAATAAAAACTTCTAGAATGTCTTTGTTCCTCACAAAATGTCAGTTTTGCTTTTTGTCTTATTTCCCATTATTATGATTTATCCTCTTCCTCTTCTTCAGTTTACAAAAATTTAAATTTCTAGTTATATTTACACAGATGTTTGCATGGCCTTCTGCTTGCAGGAATTAATTATCTGTCAAAGTCTTTTCTACATATATAAATTTGAGCAGAAACACAAATAGGTGGAGAACAAAATATGTGATCTATCTTATCATGAAGCAAGATTTCATGTGTCATTTTGGCAACAGTGGCTACCTATTACTTCACACCATACCAGGTGGGCCCACAGGTCAAAAAGGTGCCACAACATATAGTCAAAGACCTGCTCCTATTTTACACGCATGGTCACTATCTTGACTTTGTTTACCCCTTTCCTGCAGACATTCCTGCATCATACTGAAAATAGAATAGGATATATTATTCTGGGTCTTGTCAATAGGTATATAGAGAAGTGACTGCCCTTTGACTTTCAGTTTATAGGAACCTGGCAAAACTTATAACTTCAGAAGTGGTTTAGTTACATATTATAGCAATAATTGGATTCAAGGAATGTAATTAGAGATAATCCTCACTTCAATGATTGTTCAAATTTGCAATGGCTGTGATTGAGGAGTACTTTCAACCGATCCCTGAAGTTCTGGCTGTCACAGTATTCCATGATCATGTGGTCACCATTTACAACCTTTGCTGGCTTCTGACAAACAAAGTCAATGGGGAAGTTGGCAGAAGATCAGAAATATTGTGATACCTAACATTCTTAATGATAGCAACAATTAGAAAATCTTAAATATTACCAATTGAAGACTTAATGTATGAAAAATCACATTTGGCTAAATTGGAATAAAAAAACAGGTTTATGAACTACTGTTGGGTACCTATTTTTTTCCCAAGAAATACCATCACCAAACACCTTTTCTGATATTCTGATATTATAGCCTTTTGTCTATTTTGCAAAATATATGCTTTGCTATTTATAAAAATCTCATATCTTCATGATTTTCATTAAACACCCAACTGAAATGTCTATTGATTCACTCTGAGAAAGAAGCTATGTGGTAGCCTATGCCAAAAAAGGCATACTATATATAATAGAGATTACTTTCCATTAATGACAAAACTGTTAAAGAAAGTTTGCTTTCATCTTAATCTTTCCAATGGTCATTTAAAAGAAATTGGTTTTTAAAGGAAACATTTTCTAGTACATTAAATAAATGGAAGAGATATTCATTTTTTTTGTATGCAGAAGATAACCCTTTTTTTCTATAATAAATTCATAAATACCATGTTTCTTTTGATTTCAGGAAATACTGCTTTTAATATGTACTGTATATTGAGCTCTAATTAGAACTCAAGGTATAATTGTACAGTGGATTTGCTTGTTCTCAAATAAACCTATAGCAGTTGTTCACTTCTTCCAGTTACCTTGATTCATAGGAACCTTGTCCTACCCATTGTATTCACTGCTCACATGATTAGAATTTTTTAAGTGCTCAGTTGCCATAGGTCAACCTACTTGATACCAGTTATCCGATCCTTGAACTTTGAATCCTTTTTCTCCCAGATATGTGTGTGTGTGTAATAGGATTCTCTTTGGAGAAGTACTCTTTGCTGTAATGAGACTATAGTTACTGATTCCACTTTCCACTGTTTTCATATCCTATAATTAACTGGTACTTGTAACAGCATTCATGGTTCAGCTCACTGTGCAAGAAAATTAAAAGTTCTTTTTTTCTTTTTCTAATACCAATTATTTTTCCTTGGCACATTTGAAACAGGTTGTTTGAGCAGATGGGAAAATTCAAATCTAAAGTAAAATAAAACTAAAAACAGAGTATTTGTTTAATTATATATTTGATTATTAGATTTACATTTCATTTTTCCTCCAAAAATTCAAGGCTTCATTGATAACATCCCTCTTCCAATTTTACAAACAGCAATAACCCTGTGAGGTTAGTTGGGATGAAAGAAAGCAAATGGCTCAAGGGCACCCAGAAAACTTCCATGATTGATCATGGACTTTCTGCTTGATCTTTTCAGTCTGAATACAACATGTATATATTTTTGTATGCAGATGATGCTGTATTGTTGGCTGAGAACCTGAATAATTTGCAGCACATTCTAGATAGATTGTATAAGGCAACAAAACGTATGAAAATGAATATTCGTATGTCAAAACAAACAATGCTGATAGGGAAGATGGAGTGACTAATTGATAGTTATGGATAAACAACAATAAATTAGAGCAACTATTGTACTTTAGTAGAATGTAAACATGAAAATAAGTTGAATACAGCAGGAATAGGGTATTAATAAATGTTTGTGAGAGGAAGAGGAGGATAAAAGTAATAGGTAATAGAAAACTGGGAGACCAAAAAAATTCTTTGTTGGTTGTATAGACAGATTAAACCAGGATTAAATCAAAAATGGATGAAAGAGAATTGGTCAAGAGGAAGGGGAAGACTTAGAAAATCATGTTTGGATGGAATCTGAGATACAAAAAGATAGAAAATTGGGAATCTTAGAAAACAAAAAGTAATGCAGAAAATGGTGTATGGACATAATGGAAGCAAGGACAGAAATGTTAATCCTCCCATAACCTAATAGTAAAGATGAACAGTGGTATCATATCTGGGCCACCATAATTTGGAAGATCACTGGAGTTAGAGGTCTCTGTATCTTCTTGCTTCTATTCTAGTGATTAACTGGATTTTTATGGTCCTGATATGGTAACCCTAAAAATAATGTACCAGTGGAGCAGAATCAAACACTTGGACTAAAGATTTATTAATCAGAGCTTTCAGACTATTATTTAAGTCAGTTCAGAGAATAGAAGGAAAATACAGTGCAAAGCCTGCAATTCAAAAATAAATCACGCTATGTAATACCACTCTTATATAATTGATCACGTTGATATTAACATTGACCTCTGCTAACATCTTGTATTCGACTGCAGAGCACCTGATATGTGCCTGTTAATTGACAAGGGGCCTGATTCCCAAGCCTCAATTACTTCCCTAGATATTTTGCTCCCCATGTGGTCTACAATCATCATCATCATGGCCTCAGAATCGAAGGTATGCTTCTGTTTGTGGCTATGTGTGGCCACTAATGAGGAGGGATCTCCCTGTTGGACCACCTGCTTATGTTCTCACAATCTTGTATCCAATCTTCTTCCAGACTGCCTGGTTGAAAAAGATTCAGTATTATCTTGGGAAACACATTTTTACATTTAGCCTAAAGATAAGTTCACTCTCTTTTGAAAACCTCTGAAATGTAGAAAACTCTGAAATCCATAGACGGCAGTCGGTAGTTTAGTCACAGAAGTGTAAAATCCCCATTTAGATTTTCCTTTACTTCATACCTCAAAATAGTTTTTATGGTGATCTTAGGAAATCCATAAATGGTGTTTTAATTTAATTCAGGGTACTATATTAGGGCCATCCCTAATTTTCTGCATATTTTCTGTATTCTGAACTGTATGAGAAATCTTTGCTGATTCACATACTTCTTAACTCAGTACAAACCCGGAACAGTAGTAGTAACTTTGCTGGTATCCTGTAGTCATTGTACCATCTGATCTTGAATGTGAAGAACCAAGGAAAAATATAACGTGTGGAGGAAGGTAAATTGTAAGCTTTAATAAGTTATGACATTACTAAACATTATTACTAGTTACAAGGCATGTGTTTTAAGCATGACCTTTAGCTTCTTGGTTTTATTGGGCTTGAGTCAACAATAGGAGATAGCCTTGACTTTGATCATCCAATTTAGATTGGAGCCCTGCATAAAAAAAGAGATGTCTTGATGTTCAAATTGGCTTTAGAAAAGGCCAAGAAATACAGATTATTTCTGATGCATTAGATAATTGAGAAAACTAGAGAATACCAAGAAGTCAGCATGGGCTTCATTAATTCTAGAAAATCCTTCAATAGCATTGATCACATCATGCTGTGGAAACTGCTCAGAAAAATGGGAATCCCAGAATATCTCATAGTCCTCATGAGAAGCTTATATACTGGTCAGGAAGTCACAGTATGGGTAAAACATGGTGAAACAGACTGGCTCCATGTTGGCAAAGGAGTGCAATAGGGCTGCATATTCTTCCCTTATTTATTCAATCTATATGCAGAATATATATTAAGGCAAGCTGGATTGGAAGATGATGACTGTGATTTTAAAATTAGAGGACAAACTTTAATAACCTGTGAAATACTGATAAGACTACCCTGATAGGTGGTGAAAAAAATTGGACTAAATTAAATATAAAGAAGACCAAATAACAAGTAGAGCAATCAGTCTTAGAACTGACCATGAAAATATTGAAGTGGTGGATAGTTTCTTCCTTTTAGGATCAAGCATCAACAGTAAAAGAGGTGCGGTTGCGCAAACGGTTAAGAGCTCGGCTTGCTAGCTGGAAAGTCAGCTGCCTGAGTTCAAGACCTGGCATTGCCATGCAGCAGTGCAAACGCTTGCTGTTCTGCCTCAGCTCCCACCCTCCTAGCGGTTCGAAAGCGCACGAGCGTGAGTAGATATAAAGGTACCACACCTTCCAGCGGGAAGGTAACAGTGTCCATGCACCTTCAACATCTAGTCATGCCAGCCACATGACCACGGAAGCACCCTCGGGCGAACACTTGCTCTTCAGCTTGGAAATGGGGATGAGCACTGCACCCTAGAGTTGGTCACGACTGGCAGGGTAATCTTTACCTTATCAACAGTCAAGGAAAAAAACAGTCAAGAAATGCTGAACCCTAGCACTTGGTAGAGTACTCATTAAGGCCTTGGAAAAGATATTCAAATGCCATGATGTGTCTACACATAAAAAGATATTCAAATGTCATGATATGTCTACACAGTATTGTTCAAGCCATAGTATTCCCTGTAATATCCTATCAAAATGAAATTTGCATTTTAAAGAAATAGGAAAGGAAGAGTATTGATGCCTTTGAACTTTGTGTTGAAGAAGACTCCTGGGAGTCTTTTGAAGTTAGTTCCAACAGCCAAGAAAACAATAGGAATCATGCCATGGATAATCAGTGTATCTGACAGGTACTGTGTACCTGTCAGATTGCCAGTGTATCTGACAGGTACTGTGCTTCTCCCATGACAATCATCTCGAAGTACCTAGTCACCAGAGAGCCTTTACTCTAGCATGATCTCATGCCCTCCCTTTGTTAGCCATACACATGTATTCCTTGTGATTGTAATGGAGTCTGCCCATTACAGTCATAAGTTGTTGCAATTGTTAAGCAAGACAATCACATGATCGCCTTGCTCAATGTCCGCTATCCCGGCTCTCCCAGATTTGTTCTCTAAACAAGTGGAGCAAAAGAGCTGCCTGCCAAAACAGGTTAGGAGTTCTCCTCTGTCCGCAGAAAGAATTCTTTCATTGCATGCCTTTCCCTCCTCTCTGTACGTGAGAGGAAACTGGTGCCCAGTGAGAGCTTACTTTCTCATTCAAGGCACAAATGACCAGGCTCAGATGATCTTCAGTAAAAGGATGGAAGGATCTAGTTCCAGTGGCAATGAGTTGGGAGACTTGAAAGAACAGGTTGGAGATAGATCATCATGACAAAAAGGTATCTAGGGTTTCTAGGAGTCAAAACTAACTTGATAGCACATAATCAGTCATCAAGTAACCAAGATGTGAGATTTTCAATGACTGGGAGTAATTTTTGTGGATAATGTTTTTAGTTAACAGCAAAATCACACACCCCAAAGAAGTTAGGTCTCTTCTTCATTACTAGATACTGAGACTCTTTTTGTAAAGTGATAGTATACTTTAAAAAAAAAATTTGAACTTTAAAAAAGGCTAATTGTAAACTTATAGTAGAGGAGGGAATCACCAGAATAGGTGGATGTTTTTTGTATTTTGGGAATTGTGTGGGATCTTAAGGTACCTTTCAAAACTGCAAAATAGAAAAGTGATAATTTTGGCCTTGCTGCCTTGAAAAATGTTGGGGTGACAGCCAGCTTCATCAGTACTCGATTTAAAATTATTAGCATGGATGGCCTTTCTGTAACCAATAACATTTTAAAGCTTTGTAAGAATAAAAACTTTAGCTGTGACTCAGTTGAACTAAAGGGGAAAACTGTATGCAATTAACAAGCATACTTCAGAAATGTTAGATGTTTATATTATTGTTCAATTTACAACTTCACACCATTCCATAAGGCGGAACTAACTTCAAAAGTCAGATTAAAATGCTTTTGCTAACAAGAATATGTATAGCGAACATGCTATTAATATCCTAGTCCCCCATGCTCTTTGCAAATGTTTCTGTGATGCTGTTATCTAGGATTTTTGAATTAATAGTACAATTTAACCCCGTGCAGACATTATCAAAAAAGGGTAATTTTGTACAGAAATTTTGGGGATCAACTCTTCGTTAATCTTCCAACAGACAGCCAGATGCACAGCCTGATGAAACAGTTCCCTCCCTACCAAACAACAGTTGTGTTCTAGATTTCTGAAGACTATTTGAATTCCATCAGTCTGTTTGGAAAGCCATGACACTGGGAAGGATGAACACTTTTCCTGCCTATCAACATTGCCATAAAAATGCCCATTTTAGGAAAAATTAAAGTACAGTATGCCTTAAAATTAATTCTGCTATAATTAAAGACATTGTCCTACATGAAAACATGTTTTCATAGGACTTACAGTTTTTAAATTGATCACTCTTTGGGTGTTACATGCACATGCACTTATTTAGATAGGCTGAAACTGAATTAAGGTTACAAAGCGGTCCCTGGGAAGTTACAATCTGACTGTAAGTATAAAGTCTCCTATCTAGTGCAATCTAAAACTTATCTAGTACAATTGATTAATTAGGTCAGCCACACTTTTTCTTTCTCCTCCACTCCATTTTTGATAAACACATTACCAACATTATTCACTGAACAAGATACATAGAAAAAAATTGGAATTATTTTTATTAATTATTAATGTATGGATTCTTGTTTCATTTAAAAAAAGAGAACAACTACTTACAGTTTCTTAAGTGTAAAGTTCTAGTTATAACCACCTCAGACGTGTTTAATGTATGGATTCTATCTAACTGCATTCCTGATAGAGGGGAACAAAATACTATTAGTAAGTGGTTTTGGATGCTTCTTAGAGAAGAAAGACTAGGCATGTAATAAATTAAATTGTGAAAAACAGCAAAGAAGACAATAAGATAAAGGTTTCCCCTTTCAGTCATGTCCAGCTCGAGGAAGCAGTGCTCATCTCCGTTTCATAACTGAAGAGCCAGCTCTGTCCAAAGACATTTCCATGGTCATGTGGCCAGCATGATTATATGCTGAGGCATACAGAATGCTGTTACCTTCCCACTGGAGGTGGTACCTATTTATCCATTTGCATTTTTATGTGTTTTTCGAACTGCTAAGTTGGCAGGAGCTGGGGTAGGAATGGGAATTCACCCTGTTACACGGTGCTGCTTGTGTTTCCAACTCGAGCCTCCGACCGTCTGGCTGACAAGCCCAACATCTTAACTGCTCAGCCACTGTGCCTCACTCCTACTATTAGAGGACAATAAGCTACTTCATTTTATCTGGTTATCTAGATGTATCAAGGAAGGCCTTAAACCCTTAGATAAAGAAGTTTTTTGCTATTATCAGGTCACTATCTGTGAATGATCCACAATTGCAATTTATCATATCATGTTGAATCAGTTAGACTAGCTGAAAATTCTAGAAAAATAATGCTAGATATTCAATCCAGCCCTGAAATACTGCTATATACAGATTAAGAAACAAATTATTGATTTTTACTGGGACGGCATTCTTAATTTTTGAATATCACTATAGGTAAGAACAGAATAATTCGATATACATTTAATTTATATAGAACAGAGATCTATATACAGTGGTGCCTTACAGGACGAGTAACTCACAAGGCGAGAAACCCGCAGGACGAGCAAAAAATTTAATCAGA
>JANHZU010001619.1:39142-55214 GCA_032468055.1 Acrochordus granulatus
AACCGGTCCCATCACTTCCTGGCAAATAGAAGGGGAAGAAATGGAAGCAGTGACAGATTTTACCTTCTTGGGCTCCAAAATCACTGCAGATGGTGACTGTAGCCATGAAATTAAAATATGCTTGCTCCTTGGGAGGAAAGCTATGGCAAACCTAGACAGTATAGTAAGAAGCAGAGACATCACTTTGCTGATAAAGGTCCACATAGTCAAGGCTATGGTTTTCCCAGTTGCATTGTATAGTCAGTGTGACAGGCATGGGCTTGGAAAGACTCTGGGAGGCAGTGCAAGACGTAATGCAGTCCATGGGGTCGCAAAGAGTTGGACGCGACTGCGCGACTGAACAACAAGATTCTCATAGTAAGATTTCTGAAAAAGAATGCATCCCTTCGTATTCAAGGATTTTAATTCTAGGTGGATGATAAAAATCTATTTTAGATGCCTTAGTAATATGTCTTTAAAATTTAATCAAAATCAAATTCAATCAGTACTATAAGAAATAACTATTAAAACATTAGAAAATAAAATCTTGGTATCTGCAAGTGCAATACTTAAACTGTGATTTATTTAGTAGTTTGAAGAAATAATTCAGGATTCTTATATATGCTATATAATTTATTTATTTGATTTATATGCCGCCAAATCTGGAGACTCTCAGCGGCTAACAAAAAACAACCCTTAAAACTTTAATTAAAAACATTTAAAAAATACATTAATTTGTAAATATGCAAACAGTAGCACAGTAATACAGTGGAACCTTGGATTGTGATCACACTTAATTTTGGAAGAATGCTCTTAATCCAAAATGCTCTTAAATCAAAGCAAAGTTTCCATAGGAAACAATGTAAAATCGGATGATCCGTTCCACACCCCCAAAAATATTCATAAAAAATTATTTTCAGTGGAATTTTATGTAGAAGTTATTGTCCCTAATATCTGAAACAATGATTAATACACAATATAAAGTAAAAATAAAACACTTATGGATTTGCTCTGAGGTAGATTCTGGCCATAGGTTGCTGCTCAGCCAGCTGCTGTCTAGGTGACTGTCTTGGATTGGAAGGATCCATTGCCATGCTGCTTGAGGCAAAACAGCCTTTTCCCTCAGCAATGCCTTTCTGGAGTCTTTCCCAGGTGGTGTGGAAATGTTTCTTATCATAATCTGCCTATGTGCTATGGGGGGGAGAAGAGATGGGCAGAAGGGAGACGGTTTGGATGGTGCCCTGTAAGGAGGGCTGTATGTGTGTGTATGAGAGAGAGAGAGAGTGACAGGGAAGATAGAGGATCAGTCTTCCCACCCTTGAAAAGAGTCCTGGCTGGTGTGAAGAAGTGGGGAGAAGGGGATTGCCTGGAAGGAGAATCCAGAGTCTTGAGTCTCAGAGTTCTTTCTCTTGAATAACTTTCACTTAATTTACGCTTTTTATGCAGTGAGAGAGAAGAACCATCGGCTCCGTTGTAAGATTTCCCATGCGAGGTCATTGTGCAGTGCTCATCTTGCAATTTTTGCTTGTTAACTGAATTAAATTTTATTAAAAATTTCTGCTTGTCTTATGGAACGCTTGTTAACCGCGTTACAATCCGAGGTTTCACTGTATCTTATTGGACATCCGCTTGAGGATTGGAAGTTGGAGGTGATGGATGGACAAACAGATATTTTCATTGTGAATTTGATGGCTCTATTATATTTTGGCGTATTTTCAGATAATCTTTTAAAATAGTTTACTTCTTGTGGAAATTTTGAATTCAGTTCTTATAGAACTTTTTACTGGTACAGTTTTGCTTAAGGTTTTTCAGATAATAAATTTATTTTATATTTCAGTTCAGAAATTTTTTTCTTTTAGAAAATAAGCATCGCCGTTGTTCAGTGGAAAATTGGTGCTGAACAGTCTGTGTGTGTGTGTGTAAGAGAGTGCATGTGCACACGCAAGAGAGATGTGATTGTCTGTAAGCACCAAGATAAATTAACTGAGTTAACTTGAATAATTGAGAAATAATGTAAACTATTGTTTTCTAGGGACCAGTTATTCTCCACAAGAAAACTCTCATAACCACAGTGTTCTTCATAGCTCAAATTCACATTCTTCTAATCCTAGCAATAATCCAAGCAAAACATCTGATGCAGTAAGTATTAATATTAAATGTGCCCAAACTAGTTTGTTTTATTATATTTTGCATATAGTTTTGCTTCCCTTTTCCGGAAATTCTGGATAATTATAGTAAATAGAAATCAAGCAAGGAAAAGTATATACACTGTGGTCTAGGGAATTTCTGTGGTCTAGGTAAATTCAGTATTTCAGACCAAAACACATTATGCAAAAGTTTAAAATAGCAAATTAAATAGCATTGTATCTGCACTAGTTTAATTCACTGAAGTAAAATTAAATTTTCTTTTTATTGTTTGAAAGCTTCAGTTATGTTGTTTTCCAGATTCGAAATGTATTTATTTATCTACTTTATATGGAATATCTCAAAATGTATTTATTTATCTACTTTATATGGCTAAATAATTATAAATAGTATTTAAAAATGCATATTTTTAAAATTGCCAAGCAATATCAACCAAATCACTAGCATAGCCAAAAAGGTAGTTCCTGCATAACCTTGGGGCCCCAGGCCTGAGTACAGAATGAGGTCAGGCCATCCTGATTTTCAGAAGTAGTATGTTCCATAACCTGGGCACTATGGCAGAAAAGTCATGGTTTCTAGGCCTTGCAAAAAGACATTATTTGGCCAACACGACTTGAAATGCACCCATCTGCCTGATTGGACCAGATGGATAAAAATAATTGGGGAGAGACAAATGGACCAAATAACCCAGACCTAAGTTATGTAGGGCTTTAAAGGTGACAACCAGCACCTTGAATTGAACCCAGAAGCACACTGGCAATCAATGCAGCTAATAGAGTAATTGTTTTATGTGCACCAAATAACTGGCACCATTTACTACCCATGTTGCTGCAATCTGTTCCTGTTGACGCTTCCAAATACTCTTTAAGGGTGGCCCCCATAGAGTGCATTGCAATTGTCCAGATGTGAAGCCATGAGGGCATGAGTGGAAGTGGGTAGGATCCTCAAGTCCAGAAAAGAGCATAACTGGTGCACAACCTGCAGGTGTGCAAAGGCCCTCTTAGCTACATCTACCTGCTCTTTGAGCAGGAGCTGTGAATCGAGGAGGATCCCCAGATTATGCACTAGATCTGTGTGAGGCAGTGCCACGTCATTCAAGACCAACAATGGTAGGTTCCTGGTACCAGAAGGTTCAAATATCCAAAACCATTCAGTCTGCTTGGTTGAGCTGAAGCTTGTTAAAAGTTATAAAATGCTCTTTGCTTTACTGATTTTTTTTGCAAGTAATATTTTCTTTCAGAATATTTTCAATGACATGTAAATATTCAAAACTGAAAAGATGATATTCTGTAATCTATCAAGTTGATGGCAATATTTTTCTTTTAAGTCTTATGATTCTGCAGATGACTGGTCTGAGCATATTAGTTCTTCTGGCAAAAAATATTACTATAATTGCCGAACAGAAGTTTCGCAGTGGGAAAAACCAAAAGAATGGCTTGAAAGGTAAATAATTAATATATATGTAAATTGTAGAATAGTAAACTTACCATATTGTTAATTTTAATTAATTTGTTTATTTTTACATCAGAGAGCAGAGACAAAAAGAAGCAAGCAAAATATCTGTCAACAGTTTTCCAAAAGATAGAGATTACAGAAGAGAGGTGATGCAAGCGACTGCTACTAGTGGGTTTGCTAGTGGAAGTATGTCTATTTTAATGCAATAATATTCCTTGTGCATGTTCATTTTGAAAATTTTTTCATCATTTGATCACATTTTATATCAAATTTAACTTATGTCTCTTTTTCTTCTGTTAACTTTAATTATGTAATGGCACTGAAATAGTTTTGATGATTAATTTGATAATTATTTTTTATGATTAATTTAATAATTATACATAATTAGAATGGAGGAAAATAAAGGGGCTTTTTTTGTACTACTCTACTGATAGTAATGAAAATACAAATTATATACAGGTAGTCCTTGACTAATGACCATTCATTCAGCAACTGTTTGAAATTATGACAGTGCTGAAAAAAGTGAACTTTTATGCCTAAAGTTACAGCCCTTGCAGCATCCTGTGTCATGCTATCAGAATTCAGGCGCTTGTCAGCCTGCCCACACTTATGACTGTAGGACTTCAGTTCCCCCCTTCCCTGCCCTTTTGACCACTCTGCACTCTGTTGTGTAGCAAGAAACAGCCCCAGAGCCATGCAGCTCTCCACTGGAAGCTTCAGCAAGCACCAGCAAGCTGAAATAAAAAAAATAGTAAATGCAATATGTTAACTAGAACTCTAACTTGATATTTTGTGTTTTTGTTTCTCATTTAACATTGTGAACAATAAACCAAAGTGGAAGAAAAACATTCCAGTGATGCCGCTAATATGCTCCCACAGAATATTTTGTCTCAGACAAGCAGACACAATGATAGAGACTACAGACTGCCAAGAACAGAAACTCACAGTAGTTCTAACCCAGTACAACATCCCATCAAAACAGTGGTTCACCCTTCTACTACTTCAAGTTCTGTTCCACCTAGTCCATTTTCTCTACAGTCAGATCATCAGCCAAAGAAATCATTTGATGCAAATGGGGCATCTTCTTTAGCAAAACTGCCTACACCCACTTCTTCCATCCCATCACAAAAAACAGAGAGAAAAAGTTTGTCAGGTGTGTATTAATCTTATTATTTTGTGTTGAATATGGGGCCTGAAATATGTATCCTTATATAATAATCTGCTCTGTCAAGAAACCTGAATTATTTTATTATCTACATTTTGTGCCTCTGTGTATGCATTCTAGTTCATGGCACATATGCCACGTTGAATTCATTAACTTGTAGGGGCTTCAGTACAGGGGTGTTTGGTTTGAGCAGATGATTTCTTGGCATTCCTCATTTCTTCATTCTGCTTATGTGCATGTGATGTAATTTGATGTGACATGATATTCATATCATGTAATACGATGTTTCAAAGGATATCTGTATTTTCAAGATACAATATATGGAGTATCATGAAAGGGTGGTTTAGAAAAATCACATGAATGAAGTTTCTGTCCTTTGATAATGATATATTGAGTTTGCTATTATTATATTTTCTCCATTGATTTACTGGCTAATTTATTATAATTTTAGTTATAGTTACTGAAATAAATTTAGGCTCAGATTTCATATAGTGGGACCTCTTAAGACGAGCACCTTGCTGCACGAGATTTTCGCAAGACAAGCAAATTTTTTTAAATAAACTTTATTTCGGTTGATGAGCGGCAATTCGCAAGATGAGCAAGCTTCGTGCGATAACTTATGCATCATCAGTCAGCGCGGTCTGTATTTCCTGTTCAGGCAGCAACCATGTGAGAGTTCTTTCGCCGTTGCCACTTGCAGTTTACTCCACTACTGTCCAGGCAGCAACCGTGCTAGAGTTCTGTTGATGCTGCCACATGCAGTTTACTCCATAATTGTCCATGTGCTGTACTGTGAGAAGTTGCTGAGGGAAAAGGCCCTTTTGCCTCGAGCAGCGGCAGCAGCAGATCCTCTGAGCCAGCATGGGGCGCTGGACAGCAGCTGGCCTAGCAGCAGCCGAGGCCAGAACCTGCCTTGAAGCAGATTCATAACTGCTGGTTAGTTTGTTCTGTTTCTGCTTTATATCGTGTGTTATAATCATTGTTACTTGTTTCACTTGTTAGGGACAATTATTTCTACATAAAATTCTGGTGAAAATGATTTTTTTGTGAATATTTGGGGGGGGGTGTAGTGGATCATCTGACTTTCCATTGTTTCCTACAGGAAACCTCATTTCAGTTTAAGAGCATTTCGGACTAAGAGCGTTCTTCCGGAACGGATCAGGCTTATCTTGCAAAGTTCCACTGTATTTTAGTTCTTAAATTTTGTCATCTTTTCACTCTCTGTGTTTTCAACATTTCTGGAAATGGTATCTCCAGTCTTGTACCATAAACTTGTGAAAAATGCAGTATCTCAATAATAGTACAGTGGAAATTCGCAAGACAAGACTAATCCGTTCCAGAAGAAGGTTCTTAGTGCAAAATGCTCTTAAAGTGAAACGACGTTTCCCGTAGGAAACAATGGAAAGTAGGACAATCCGTTCCATGCCCCCAAAAATATTCAGAAAAAATAATTTTCAACGGAATTTTATTCAGAAATGATTGTCCCTAACATCTGAAACAAGTATGATTAACACACAGTATAAAGCAGAAATAGAGCAAACTAACCAGCACTTATGGATCTGCTTCCAGGCAGATTCTGGCCTCGGCTGCTGCTAGGCTGGCTGCTGTCCGGCATCCCCTGCTGGCTCGGAGGATCCGCTGCCGCCGCCGCCACACAAGACAAAAGGGCCTTTCCCCTTTTCCCTCAGCAACGTCTCATGGTACAGCACATGGACAGTAATGGAGTAAACTGCATGCAGCAGCATCGACAGAACTCTTGCACACAAAATTTCTGTATTTCTCTGTAAATCTTTATTTCTTGTGAATGAACTGACTGATGACACATAAGTTATTGCACGAAGCTTGCAAGTCGCCGCTCGTCATCCAAAATAAATTTTATTAAAAATTTTTGCTCGTCTTGCGAAAATCTTGTGCAGCAAGGTGAAACAATCTTGCGAGGTTCCACTGTATCATGCAGCAAGATGCAGCAATCTTGTGAGGTTCCACTGTATTTTAATGTATACTGTTTGTATGTAATATATTACTACATTACTACATGACCATTTGTTCAGCTACTGTTCAAAGTTATGTTCAGACTTATGCCTAGGTCCTTTGAGTTCTGACCATTGCAGCATCACAATTTACGACATCCTCTACTGGCTTCCCACAAGCAAATTGTAGGAAGTGAAGAGGAAGTGTAGAGGAAGTCAGAAGTTGTGATCAAGTTAGGAAGTGAAGAGGAAGTGAAGAGGAAGTCAGTAGGAAGTGAAGAGGAAGTCAGAAGTTGTGATCAAGTTAGGTCCTCACTTAATATCCGTGTGGTCCTTGTTTAACCAACCAGGCCTGATGGAATTGCTCTTGCTAACTGGTGTGGTCACATGATATCACACTTTATGACTGCATTGCTTAGCAGTAGAGTTCCCAATTCCAGTTGCCATTGTAACCTGAGAGCTGCATGCACTTGCATTATAAAAGATGAGAGTCGTCAATTCTCTCAGTCTTGTCTCAAATATATATTCCTTGGCCAATTCAGCTATGTACATTTTACTTCATCAACAAGTTATTTTTAGAATATTGGCAAGAAAAATCTTACATAATAAGATAACAGAAATATATCAGTTTTATTTACCAGGAACATTTATAGACTAGCCCTTAAAAACAAAGAATAAATATTCCACATCAGAGAGACTCATGATATCTCAGAATGGTATACATGGACATTAGGAAGAGCTGATTATTTAGATTAAGATGCAAATATTTTTTTTTTACCTTTTCTGTCTTACTTTTTTGATAGGTGAAATGCTCTATTACACTGTGGATGAGTTAATGCATTCTAGCAGTTGCTTTATCATCCTTAGGGGATGCTTTCCCATTTCATTCCTTGTTACAAAATGTCAAATAAATGTTTATGATTTGCTCTATAGTCAACAGGGAATATAGTTCTGAAACTTGCATAAACCACATAAAATCAATTTGGTTGTTATTTAAAGCACTAGGATAAGGCTGCTATACATTTCCTGTAAGTAAATATATGCACTATTCATTATAAGACTCTCATTTTCTTATTTCTTAATTGTGTGTTTAAGGAACATATCAGATTGAGTGAAAAAAAATAATACGAAAACAGCTTGTTGATCAGGCTGAATAAGCCAAAATAACAGACTGAAATTACTGCAGTGCCAGAATACAAATGAATGCTTCGTTGAGTAATTTCAAATCAATTTTCAGACTTAAAATTCAGAGGCATCAATTTTGCTTTATAAAATCTATATAAAATATAGATTATGTATTGTACATAATCTATATAGAAATCTCAGTGTTAAAGTCCCTTCATTTGTACTTCAGAACATCCATGTTATTATATACTCAGAATCTATGTTCTCTTTTTCTCTTTTCAAAGCTAGTTTTAATATTTGATAGAATTGGAAAAGATCCCAGAAATTCTTTACCACAAACTGACCCATCTCACTGTACCTGCCCATATCTGTAAGTGGATAACTATCTTTTTGACAGTTGGGAAGCAACAGGTAAGGCTAGAGAAAATTACATCCAGTACTGAGACAATCAGTACTAGTGCTCCTCAGAGATATGTGCTCTCTCCACTACTTTTCTCCCTCTATACCAATGGCTGCACCTCTGGGGACCCCTCTGTCAAAATTCTGAAGTTTGTAGATGACACAACAATCATTGGACTCATTAAAGATGGTGATGAGTTTGCGTACAGATGGGAAGTTGAGCAGTTGGCCCTGTGCATGCAGTCAGAAAAACTTAAGAGCTGAATACACTCAAAACTGTAGAAATGACAGTGGATTTTAGAAAGAGACCTACTATTTTATCCCCCCTCACCATATTCAGCAACACAGTACAGTCCATCAAGTTTACAGTCCTTCAAAGTAGTACAGCCCTTCAAATTTCTGGACTCTATAATTTCCTAAGACTTAAAATGGGCAGTTAATATCAGCACCATTATTAAGAAGGCACATCAGAGTATGTACTTCCTATGTCAGCTCAAGATCTGCCTCAAGAGCTGCTGATACAGTTTACAAAGGAATTATTGAGTCTGTCCTTTGCACATCTGTTAATGTCAGGTTTGGTGCAACAACCATATAGGACAGATGCAGACTCCAATGTATAGTCAAGTTCGCAGAAAAGATAATTGCAACTAACCTGTCCCCATGAAAGACTTATATACTGAGAGGGTCAAGAGAAGGGCAGAGGACATATCTGCAGACCTCTCTCACCCTGGACACAACTTGTTTGAACCTCTTCCCTCTGGTAGGCACTACAGGGTACTGCATGCCAAAACTACCAGATATAAGAACAGTTTTTTCCCCTGTGTCATCTTTCAAATGAACACTTGATTCATGCTGTACTATCATGCTACAAAATAGAGCAGGAGCAGAGAATTTTTAATTAACCCAGAACTTCTGTCTAATGTCTATACATACCTATTAATTTCAAATTTGATAAAACTTCCTTCTATGACTGCACAATTTTCAGTATAACTAAGATTGTAATACATTATCTTACTCTTGTCATTGCTGTTGCAAGAATACCAAGAGCTGCTGTACAAAGTCAAATTCCTTGCATGTTTAACTATTCTTGGTCAATGAAAGTATCTGTATCTGTATCTTGTCAATTTCAGGCAACAGCTGCAGGAGTTCTAATCAGCTAATTATGGTCACAGATCTGAGCTTGTTAACTTGCAGTTAGCACTTTTTAAGGAAATGCTGAGCTATGGAGAAGAGCAGCTCAATAAGTGATAGCTTGTTTAAACATTATTTCCACTCTTCAAGGGAGAAAATAAAAAAAATAGGTCAGGCACAGGACAGTACCTGTTAACTGACTGTCATGGTAAACACATAACAGAGAGAAAGAGAGACGCTGCAAAGGTCATAAATGTGGTCATTAGTCACAAAGTTACTTTTTCATCACTGTGATAACTACAAAGAGTCTCTTTCCAAGGCAGTTTCAAAACCAGGACTAGCTGTATCTTCAGATTTATAAGAATAACATGCCCATGTAGATCAATAGATTATAGTGCTGCTATAGCATTAGCCTTTTTTCTGACTAACAACAAAACTTTAGCTATATAATGTTTTCACTTTCCACTAGTATATGAAAACCTTGACTTTCCAATTATAGAGAAAAATATTTCATCATCTCTGATATGTTCCGTAGAAATATAACATTAGTTTTATGTCTATTTAAATATCCTTTTTTTACATGTAATAATATTTCACATCCTTTTCATATTCCAACTCACCATCTTCAATCTAAGCATATATAAAAGAATCAAATACAATACACTTACATATAGGATCCATAACAAACCAACCTCCTTCAAAAACACTGAATAGTTAAATTACCAATAAATGTATAAATAATATATAAATATAGAAAATTATGAGATTAACACTAGTTAAATTACCAATAAGTATATAAATAATGTATGCATATAGAAAATCATTTAAGAGATTAGTACTATCAGTAACACTAAGAAGTACAACTCATGGGTATCCAACCTTTTGGCTTCCCTGGGCACTCTGTGTGAAGAAGAATTGTTTTCTACCTCTCCTAAAATGAATAATATAGTTAATGTACATGTAATGTATATGCAGTAAATCACAAACTTCCTTTATTTTTTAATATTTTTACTATCTTGTTGGGCCACATTGCTAGCTATCCAGGGCTGCATGTGGTCCTCCGGCTGCAGGTTGGACATGCTTGCTGCAACTGAATACAAGCAATTTACAACTAACATAACCACCAAATACAAGCAATATACAACTACCCCCCCAAAAAAGAACTAAACTAACAACAACAAACAAGAAATTAACTGATTTCTATAGAGAAATAATTAACTACCTCAACTCCCCATTCTCTTCCCCTCCTCCTATTGTTGAAGAAACAGGAAACAAAATTAAAGTTAACACTGGCACACTTGTGCTGAGACTCACAGATAGATATCAGTGTTGGAAGGAGAGAGACAAATCATCAAATTCTTCCCACAACTATGTAAGCCTTCCAAAAGGGCAACAATCAGTCATTGCAGTCATGCTTGATCTGTTCAGAGTTGGACTGACCATAAATATCAGGGAATAATATTTAATAGATTTCTCTTTAGCCAAAATCTAAGACAAAGGGAATTCCTTCCTCAAAGAGATCCCTGTCTCAGAAATACTACTGAACACTTGCAACCTGTGTTCTTTATATCTCATTGAAGATATCTCACATCTTTCCTCAAAACCATATCATAAACAGGAATCCTGCAAAATTTAATAATGTGATGGGGATTCAAGTGTGATTTAATAATAATAATTCAATAAGCATCCTATACTTCCAAATCTACTCCTGGAGGCAATGAAATTATTACTTGCAAGAATGTTTCCAGAAAATCAGGCAAAGTTTCTCTGTTTTGTATGTCTGTAGGGAGATCCCTGGTTCTGTGGGTCAGCTTTTTTTGTAGTTTAATCAAAACATTATCATGCAGATCAATGTTCTTTACTTGTTTTTCAATTGTATATTCAACTGTCTTCGGCCTAGGTTCACGAGAACAAGCAATTACTGTCATCACATTTTTCCAGCTTGTCTTCAACTTATTAATTTGTGTTTTTGTAAATTTCTTTTCTTCTCATCACTTCATGTGGACATTCAAGAAGTAATATTTTTTAGCCAATGTCTTTTGAACAGATCAAGCATGACTGCAAAGTAATATTTTTAAGATAATGTCTTTATGAACGTTTGCCGTCTCATAAAATAATGTACCATGATTAGTCTCCATAAGAATGCACATTGACTGCAATTTATCCATCACCTTGAGGGTTGATTCTTCTGGAACAGACTCTCTGCCCCAGATCAAATTAAGCCTGAAGACACAAGAAATATTTCTGCTCCAGTTTCAAGAATCTCAGCAGCAGAAACAGTTCAGTATCATCATCAAGGCTGGAAGAACAGCTGGGGATCTCTTCCATAGGTTTTTTTGGGGGGGGCAAAAATAATCTTCTCGAAAAGTATGAATGAACACTTAATAAAGTATAAAAGGATGTGTAAAAAAGGCTCACCCAACTTCACTCTGATTAAAGTATTCTAAAGGAGAGAGAAGATCAATAGGCATCTGCTTAGATCTCCATTTCACTGGAAGTCTATAAAAAGGTCTAGAAATCCATGCTTTCTCCACTAGTGATACTTTAGGTAGTATGTCTGTGGTGGGAATTTTAATAATGTTTGTATATTAACTTCTAGGTTACCATTCTTTTATCGGTTTTGTTTATAGAAAGTAAAGACATTGACAGAAGTCATTAGTAAGATCTGTTACCAAACAATGAGGGGTCAAACATATCTTAAGTCCACAACACACTGAAAATATGTGGAAAAGGCTCAGTCACACATTTATTCACACCTTAATTCACATGGGTATAAGAAGGGAGAGGCACTTTAGACATGGATAACTCATGTAACATACCAATTCATTTTATGAATTTCAAAAGAAATCCAAACCTATTTAATATAGCAAATGTACTGCGTAAATATTTTGTCAAAAGCTTTTTCAGTATCTCATGATACAAATTGGTCTTCATTTTATTCAAGTCCATTAAATCTACAACTAACCTAATATTGTCTGCTGCTTGTCTAGTTTTTATAAACCCTGCTTGATAATTTTAATAACAAATGGTAACACTTGCTGTAATGTATTTGCTAGCACTGCTGTTAAAATTTTTATATCAACATTAATCAGTGAAATTGGATGATAATTAGCTCATTGGAAATGATCTTTACCTGATTTTAATATAAGTGGAATATAAATTTGATTAAATGCCTCTGATAATATATGTTTGATATATACTGATAATGAAGCAGATATATGTCTCTATCTCTATGATTCATACAATACATAGATAGGTATTTATTAATGCATTTAAAATTCTATTTGAGTAATTCTGTAGAAAATTTCTATTGCCATACATAATTGATGAACATTTGTGTGGCAGATCAAGAATATTTAATTTATAAGAAACAAGCTACCTTGCATTCTTTAGTTGTTATTTAATGGAAAAAAAAACATTTGAATTACAAAACCATATAATACATTGACTCTCTATCTTTAAGCCATCCCCTCAAACAGTGTTTCTCTACCATGGCTGCTTTCATGCATGCGGACTTCAACTCCCAGAATTCCCCAGCCAGCCATGGGGAATTAAGTTCCCCATTCCAGCCTTGATTTCTTCCTGGAGTCATTGATAGTATATTATTCATCATCTGTGCTTGCATCCATGCACGTGTGGGTACATGAGCTTAAAAAGGATATTCCATCCTTCCCAAACCACATTTGGCTCCTTGTGGACAGGGTCTGTGTAATAAATATGGCATGGTTGTGCCTGATGAATGGATTCTTTTCAGCCTGCAATCTCAAATGAAGTATATATTGTGTTTTCTAGGATATGTGTACACCTATGAGCTGGATCCTTGCTCCTTTGTGCTTCATTGTGCCAATGGGGGTGCCAGTGGCCTTGAAGGAGACTGTGGTGTGTTTCCTCCTTAAGAAGGCTATCACAGTGTTACTGGGTTCCTTTAAAACAGGAGGTGTATTATGATTTACAAGGATGCAATGGACATAGAGAAACACGAAGGCTCTTTTTGTTATAATCAGCGCAACTGTTTATAATAGGTATTTACAACAGGTTTGTACTGCACATTCAAGGCTTTTTGCCAGTGTCACTTTCCTTTGAGTCTTCTTCCTAGAGAAGATTCCCCTCAAATTCTGTTGGTAACTGCTTTACTTCCTCCTCTTCACTCCATCTCTTTCCTCCATTTCTGGACTTATCAGTAGAGAGTACAAAGAAATGTATGTGCTGGGTTTATAACTAGTATGCTCAACATGGCTTGTCTTCTTTCTTGGATCTGCTAAGCTGAACCTCTGCATCTCTTTCATTGGGAAAATAACTTCTTTCTGGAATTTCTGCCTGTCTTTCCCCACAATTCAGAGCTTCTCCAAGGACAGTTATCTCCCTCCTTCCTGTCTTGGATCTTGTGTGAAGATGCTGTCTGAAGTAAGCTGATTCCCTCCTTCCCATTTTGGTCCTTGGATGAAGATTTAATCCCCCTAGAATTTCATTTCCCTTTTTCCAGAGAAACCATTCATGAACTTCTCTGTCTCTGATCACAAACTGACAAAAGCACACTCGTGTAATTTTACTCTGTAACCTTTCCTTCCAATCACTCCCTTTTACACAGTCATCTTCACTCCTTTCTTTATCTCCTGCCCTTTGCTTGTTCTCTCCATGGGGAGATGTAGAGAGAGCATTCCCACTGGTCCAGCCTGGTATATAATTCTCGGAATTACTACTCTCCTGGGACTACATCCACCTCCTCAGTTGCTGGGGAACATGCTTCCAGTCTAACCCAAAAACTTTCTAAATTAATGCCCTCTAAGAGAAAACATTGTTCTGTTAGGTGACATGAAAATTTTCATTCAGGAATATATGATTATTGTGAGACTTATGAATGAATAAGAATGTTGATTCATCAGTGAATATCTGCTTAGAAATATTTAGAATACATGATGCATGTCAATTAATCCATATATATGGAAAAGGAATGAATTAAAAGCCTGATTGGTTTTCCCACCAGCTTCCAACATCTTTACTTCTCTTCTTTTCCCCTCCTCTTCCCAAAATAGCTGCCACCAGTGGCTCAGTACAGCGTATCTCATTCCAATGTTTTGTCTTCTCTCTCTGCTCTGCCTCGACCAACAGCAGCAATACTCATTTTTCAGTCCTTAACTGTACCAAACATACATCTTTCAGTTCAAAGATGCTCACAAATGGAATGGTCCATTTATATTCCCAGTAAAAAGAAACAGAGAAACAGTTGTTCTAAAAAGTTTATTGGGGAGTGTGAAAAAAAAGGCTAAAAGGCCTCTCTCTCTTCAAAATAACAATGATTAAATGTTTCAGGATGCAGCTAAAGTCAAAGAAGGCTGGAAGAAGTATTTTAGAGATTGGTGTGACTCCAATATCTTAAACTGAATTGGAATGATACAAAAGCCAAAAGAGTCTAAAAAACAACTGAAGGAAAGAAAGTCATAAATGCTGTGTGAATATTGAAAAACAGTAAGATTGCAGATATAGATGAAGTAATTGGAGAGATGTTAAGATATGGATATGGTTTGCTTATATAGTCGCCCTCTTTCTTATTTAATGTGTCTGTGAAGCTGCATCTGTTCTTGTAGTTTGGAAGAATGCCATTATTGTCTCCCTTTACAAAGGGAAATTAAAGTCTTAAGAAAGACTGAAAGACAAGAAAATTTGTAAAGTGTGATTGTGAAGATTTCTGGGAGAATTTTGATTGAAAGAGTACCAAAGGAGACAATGTAGAAGAGTTAGGAAATAGATTGTGTCCTTTGCCAGGCAAACCAGGTCTTTGCTTTACAGGACTTTGAAAAACATATGAATGTGAGAAAGTTTATTGCATATATGTAGATTTAGAGAAAATCTGTGGTAAAATACATAGGCGAATTATGGAATATTTTCCATGAGTATGGAATTGAAGGTCATTGATCAATCCATCATGAAAGATATATGATAGAAGCTGCAGCAAGGAGAGTTTTTCTCAGGTTTAGTTGTCGTGCTGTTCATTAATTACTGTCATGTTGTCTAGGTGAGACAACCTTCCAGAAACTACACCTCTAGTGAAGGTGTAGTGATCTGCTAAACAGAACTACCTGGTATTGCCACATAAAGTTAAGATTGTCATCATTGCATTGGCTGCCAGTTGTTTTCTGGGTGCATATCAAGATGTTATATGGCTTAGAGCCAAGTTATTTGCAAGATTCTGTACTCCAGATAAAATCTGCCTCTCCAAGCCACGTTTGCAGAAAGTACCTGCTGAAAGTCCTTGAAGTAATGAGTGGGGCCATTTTGAGTACGATGACATAACAGATAGTAATAAAAAGTGAAGCTGCAGGAGCAGCTTTTCTGTAAATACTATCCTACAAGATATAAGATGAGCATCCTATTATTACTTCACTCTTAATATCTAGAAAGCTTCTGAAAACCTAATTATTCCAGAGAGTATTGCAAATGCTAGAGTCCCACCATTGATAAATTATAAAATTATTAATGTGAAGATATTGGGTTGTTATTATGATTTTCTTAATTTTTGTTTTAAATTTGATATAATGTTGAAGATGTGGTTTTAGTCATTTAGTTTAAGCTATACAGTGGTGCCTCACAAGATGAGATTAATCCATTCCGGAAGAACGCTCTTAGCACGAAATTCTCGTAAAGCGAAATGCGGTTTCCCATAGGAAACAATGGAAAGTCAGATAATCCGTTCCACGCCCCCAAA
>JANHZU010001619.1:152576-164619 GCA_032468055.1 Acrochordus granulatus
TTGTGGTGCTGGAGAAGACTCTTGAGGGTCCCTTGGATGGCAAGGAGATCAAACCAGTCAATCCTTCAGCAAATCAACCCTGATTGCTCATTGGAGGGACAGATATTGAAGCTGAAGCTCATGTACTTTGGCCAGTATTAGAAGTACTTATTAGAAAAGACTGTGATGCTGGGAAGGATTGAAGGGAAGAGAAGGGGGCAGCAGAGGATGAGATGGATAGATAACATAATCAGTGTGATGGGCATGGGATTGGGGGACTCCGGGAGGCAGTGCAGGACAGGGAGACCTGGCGTAATGCAGTCCATGGGGTTGCGAAGAGTCGGACACAACTACGCGACTGAACAACAACAGTATTTAAATTGAACAAATGAGTAAATAAGCTGCATTAAAGATTATTGGAAGTTTATGAGACATCTTCTCATTAAGTTTGCTGGAATTTAATTGATTTAGTAATATTCCTAATACAGGTTTGTATTGCTTATAATAGAAGGCAAATACACGTTGTATGCTTCATTGGAAACTCTTCTGCTTATTAAATATTATAGTTCAAGAAAAGATATTTTAAGTTCGACTATTTTTGAAAAAAAGTGTGTTGTTAATTAATAGCACAACTTAAGGAGAGTTAGAAGAGAAATCTTAGTTATAGATTATATGCTACATGCTTGAATAGCCACATGTGTGACCTCAGTTCAGCTGCATGCTATAGAATAGACTCCCTGATTAAACACTGTCATTATAATAAATTGAATAGAGACTGCAAGCATAGAATTGCTTCATAAGAAGTCAGTAGCAATAAGATTGTCCTGATCTTAATGCTAATATTCACTGCACCAGCCTTCTACGGTCTGTTTCTTAATTAAATTGTCTTGAAGAGATGTTTAAAGAAAAAAAAGTAATATGCTTCAGACTGGGAGGTCAACATTCTCACTTTCAAATGTTATCTTCTCACCCATTTCTCTTTTACCTTCCATACGCATGCCTGCAGTGAATCTTACAAAGCACTGTGATTTACTTAGGCTCTTGTTCTACAACTTGTTCATTTAAAAAAGAGTAAATTATTTGGCTAAGGACACTTGTGCTGAGAAAATTTTCTTCTGCCACTTTGGGCTTCACTATTTTCTTCTCAGTTATAAAATCTACATTGGATGCCTCCTTCTCAAACTTTCCATAAAAATGCTCTGAATCCATAGATCATTGTAATCTCAGTGCCAATTTTTTAAATTTTATTTATAATTGGATGGTATGTGTTCTCTGTTTGCACATCCATAACAAGCTGAGAATTTTGCTCTTTTAGAAATGTAAAATCTATATAGGAAATATGGGATATTAAGAGATATGGTTGTAGGATTCCTATCAGGTTAGCTTTGTCTACTTTCTTTCCTCTTTTTTGTAGAAATGAAGTTATCAAGCCCTTACCAGCAGCCTACAATAAAAAAGCAAGATCCCTACACAGTCTTCTTTAATCAAACTTATTGAAAGGGAAGAGGTTTAGATTCTAAAAATGTTGGCAACTGGTTGCATTTATATTAGCACCAAATTTATCGCTAAATGTTTTATGGCAGAGATGACTACATGTTTTCCTGAAAAGAAGAATGTGTCGATACTCTGCCTTCGTTATCTTTTGCAAGTTGCTGTCCTTTCCTCTTTCTTGGTAGCACAGTGTAAGAAGTCAATTTATTAATGAATCTGACCCTTACAGAATCAAAGATGCTAGCTTCCATTTCTTTGTCTTTCCAGGAGCAACAAGCCCTGTGGGGAAAAACAGTCAAGAATCAAGTTATTTGGCTTCTGCATCATCAGACAGTTCAGAAAAAGAAAAAAGTGGCAACATAAAGATGTTTCCAGACTGGAGCAGCAAAAATGCTGTCAAAGCCAAGGTACAAATGTAAAAGTTTTTGGAAGTATTTAGTTTAGTTTATTTCTCAAAGTTTAGTTGTTTGTTTCTCAAATTTATATCCTGTCCATCCCCTAAGTGGTTATTTGTTACCCCACTTAAACTCTATGAAGTAAGTTATACTGGGAATTTGGTTATAACTCAGTATTAGAGTTGATGCATTAATGGATTGATTTATTGTATTCTGAATGTCCCAGTTCAGCTTCTGGCTTCTTCAGGCTACACTAGAAAACATTCCTGCCTAAAATGTTGAACAACTATTGTCACTTAGTATGGAGCAGTAAGCAAGATTTATTTATTTATTTATTGAACAAATTTAGATAGCCACCCAACTCACATGTAGGTAACTTCAGGCAGCTTACAAAATTAAGATACATATTAAAAATTAAGATAAAAAATAAGATTTGACTTCAGATCAAACTCAGTGTAAGTCAGATTGCTATGCCTCATGTACTCACATGAATGACCCAATGTTCAGTAAGTCTCATGGCAAGTAAAGAACTTAACTCTGTTTCTGGATCAAATCCACTATATTCTCAGCATTCTGATTCAAGGTGTTGGCTCTTTGACAGAGGGAAGAGTGGCAAAATAACATTATTGCTGAATATTTTGTTTAGCATAAGGTTCACCAAAAATAAACTTACATTAAATTACAATTATGTTCAGTAATATATCATGCATTAATTGGCAATAATAAATTATATGTGCTTTCCCCTTCATTTACAGTGTGTGTGTGTGTGTGTTCTAGATTACACAATTAATTTACAGGGAAAGTATCTGTGACATGATGTCAGTAATCTATTAATTTAAGATATTAAGTTTTTGTTATGCCCAAACACTATATAGTAGAACTTCATTTCATTTTTCTTTGTTGTATGCATTGATTACTGTAGTTTCATGCTATCTCTAAAAAAAGTGATCAAATTCTGCCTCTTACTATGTTCCAGAATGCTGAGATCAATTTCAAATGAAGTTGAAGGCCAAAATTTAATGTAAAAAATACATAGAATATTTTGTGCTGTTCTTATTTCTTTACTGCAAGTATAAGCAGCCCTGAATTTGGTAAAAGAGGCAGAGAAAATAGAAGTGTTTAAATTTTTTGCTACACATTGTTTTCCTAATGAAAGTTGCCTTCATCCAAAGGTGCTTTCCTTTTTGAAGTGCAAAAGATATATGAAGCAGTTATATTTTTCAAGAGAAAAATACTTGTGTTGATTTCTCTAGGAAACTTGGACTGTGCAGAAAGGGTAAAAGAAAAGTCCATTATATTTCTGTGATCAATCTCAGAGTTTCCTTTGGAAAAAGGAGAAGAAACCTATCAAGAAGATACTTCATGTTTATCTTTCATCACAATTTTAAAAAGCTGTATTGAAAAATTATTATCATACAATTAGCAGCATTCTGTCAAAGAATTAGAATATAGTCTTTTTTAGATATTAGTCTGAATTGTTTTCTTTAGAACAGTGAAATGAAGCCAGTGTGGTGTAGTGGTTAAGATATTGGATGAGGAGTGGGAAGACTTGGGTTTTATTTATTACATTTTTATCCTGCCTTTATTACTCTACAAATAACTAAGACAGCTAGAGGGGTCCAGTGGCTGAGCAGTTAAGATGTTGGGCTTGTTGGTAGAAGGTCAGCAGCCCAAGTTCAAGACCTAAGCATCTCTTCGTAATGGGTTGAGCTCCTGTTACTTCCTCCAGCTCCTGCCAATCTCATAGTTTGAAAGCATATAAAAATGCAAGTAGATCAATAGGTACCACCTAATCCAGTAGGAAGGTAACAGCATCTGTGCGCCTCAATGTATAGTAATGTCAACCACAAAACCACAAAAGTGTCTTTGGATAACATTGGCTCTTCGGCTATGAAATAGAGATGAATATCGCCCCCTAGAGTTGGACACAACTGGCAGGGGAAACCTTTACTGTTTTTTTTAAGCAGCTAACATACCTCATAATTCTTCTTCATATTTTCCCTACAACAGCAACCTGTGAGGTGGGTTGGGCAGAAAGAGAGATTAGCCCAAAGTCACTCAGCTGGCTTTGGGCTAATCACTCTTCAGTTGCCTAAAGCAAGACTAAAACTCATAGCTGCCTGTTCTCTAGGCCGGTACCTCCATCGCTATACTAAATTTCAGTCACTTTCAGCCACAGAATTCTCTAGGTGAGTCTGAGCCAGTCAATCTCTCAACCCAGTCACCCTCAGCAGGTGATGGTTATGGGGAAAAGTGACTCTTGTACTTTGATAAAAGCACATACTAAATAAAAATAATGCCAAGAGAAGATTGTATCTCTTGGGGATGGTATTGATTCAAGTTCTCCACTGCAGTATATTATACTTTGTTTTATAAGAATACAGTGTAGAATTGGATTCCTGCACTGGATAGAGGACTACTAGATGATATCCAGGAATCCTCCAATTTTATCTTTCTTTGATGCAGGAAACCCCCTGCTCTCAAAATATTCCCAAAGTATTTCTCACCCAGTGAGCAATGCTCACTTCCATTTCTGTCAATTCAGAGATTTATCAGGAAGACTACTTTAGAAACAATTTAAATAAGCCATGAATTCTTGGGTTGCCATTAACGTCATGGATCCTTTTTACTCAAATGCTTTGTTATAACATAAAAGCAAGCTGAATCTATGAATCTGTAGCTGGAGTATGTGCAAACTGAATTTAGTGCTTAGATTCTGCTGGGAAAAGGTTCAAAGATTGTGACATTTAATGAAATAAGCAGTAGCAAATTGAAGCAAATAGATTGTCTGGGCTGAAATAAGCAAAAATGGCTTGCCTATTTTGCTGCACTTCAGACCCATTGCTTTAGGTGATTTTTTTTTCTGTTTTGAGTCAAGGAATTATATGTTGTTTTGTACAGGACAGGGCACTGAGAGTGTGCACGTACTCTGCTAGCAGTAGCAGTGATACCGAAATGGAGCTAGAGCATGAAACAAATGATTTTGGAACTGGAGGGGAAATGTTGGTGGATTTAATGAAGAACAACAAAAAAGGTACTGTACAATTTGTGCACAGAAATGTATTAATCCCACCTCTGTTGTGACAAATGATTTTTAGCCATCACTTCTAAAATCTCATTTGCTATTACTTTTTATTGCATCATTTTTTCACCCTTTATAGATATTTGTGACGAGATGTCAAGCTAATATTTTTACTTATAAATCCCTATGGCATAAGTAAAACAATAATCATAGGGTTATTGCTTCAATAGTATAATAAACAACACAGAGAGAGCTGCACACTTAAATAGTTTGAAAAAAGCGAATGAGCCATGAATAAAGTTCCTACTCTACCATTAAAGTCATTACCTGATTTTTCTTTGGAATTTGATATTGCCCCATCTCCATTTTTCTCTAGAATTTTCACATACTTTAAATGTACCAGAAATAAGACCCAAATAACTAAATATTAATACTATAGATGCATAGTTGATAATCATTACATTTTAAAGCATGCATGCTTTTTTCAATTCAAAGATCAGAATAAAATTGAAACAATGTCAATATTGTTGCCCAAATGCATCACGGAGCATGAGGAGGCTCATGAATTTTCATCAAGTATAATTTTTCTACTTTTAATGAGGTAGTTTTGAATGCACCTGGCTGACTCTAGACTAATTTAGAAACATGTTTAGGAGATGACCTTGGAAGAGATTACTCCAGTGAGTTACAGTTGGATTCATATTACTTCATTTCTAAACAGCACCAGAACATCAACTTTTGGACTCTCTTATGGGCATCAGTCAAATGTCATCTGCCACAGCACCCACAAGCCTGTTGATATAGATTGTGTGAACATGTAAAATGAACAGCTACTATTTATTTATTAATCACATTTCTATGCCACCAATTTCCAGAGACTCTTGGCGGCTTACATAGATTAGAGACTATATATTACTTTTTATTTACCCTGCCCGCCTCGGCTGGCCGGCGATGTTCATATCCGGGGCATCCTCTGAGACTCCTGCTCCACCCCCGGGACAGGCAAGTTCCATGCCAACTCACTGCTCTGTCGTTTTGCCGGCTGGCATTTTTCCTCCGAAGGAGGTACCCATCAATCTACTTGCATTTTCACGTGCTTTTGAACTGCTGGATGGGCAGGACCTGGAGGCGAGTGACGGGAGCTTACCCCATCATGCAGAGCTGCGGCTTGAACTGCCTACCAGAGTGCCGGCCATTTCTGGTTGACATAACTGGCGGCATCAAGCTACTGCACCACCGCACCTCCACTATCCAACATTCTTAAGCATAATTTTTATTTCTCAGGATATATTGGATCTCCATTTAAATTCCAGAGTTGTTCAAAAAATAAAATGTTGAGTGCCCAGAGCTCAATACTAAATGTTCAGGGCGGGAAAGACAAAAATAAATGAAAATTATAGAGAGTATCTTTGGTTTCAAGAAGGTTGATAGAAATAAAGGGTACCAGTCACAGCCATCAAGGAAGCTGTTTTGAAAGTATGCTGTCTTTGAATTCTAAATGTGACTACTAAAAAATTGGAGAACCCATAAAATCCCTTCAGTGCTGGCCTGGACTATTAGGAAGTTACTGGATTCCTCACCTCTAATCTACAGATTTATTAGCAATACTTTTTCAGCAGGGAACTGCTGCTCATACTGATTAACCTACTCTCGCATCAAGCACAAATGTGAAATAAAAGTCCAAGCAAAGTACACTGGAACATATCTGCAGGAAAGAAATAATATTTATATAACTATTATAGTCCCATATATAAGAGATGTGAGAGATAAGATTTAGAATTTGTATCAAATCACCTGAAACCAGCTGACCGTAGGCAGTTTATCTAGTTTAAGTATTAAAAGCAGAATAGGGATCATAAAAAAAATTAAATGGTGACTGAAAATACAAAACTAAAAATCATAACATACTAAAGAAAGCATCACTGTGAAACTACTAATCACCAAAGGTGTCTGGAAGAGATGTGTTTCCAAAGGCCATAAGAATGGGGGCCATACCAGAAAAAATATTTCCAGAACTGTGATGTTTGCAAAAATGCCCTAGGACAATTTTATGTACTTTCCATGACAAAGTGTTGTTTATTGCTTTTAATGATTCCAAAATCATCTCCCAAGTTTTTTCACTGGACAAATGGATGGGTCCTTTTTAATCTGTGCCATTGCTATTATATTGAAAACCTTTTTGAGTACCACAAAATACATATGCAGGCCAGACTGTAGTAAATGGATCTGACCTAAGGAAAATTGTTTGAAGAGAGAAGAAAATTGGGGAAATAATCATTTTACCTTACAGTTAAATAAAATGCTTTTTGCAGTAGCTTAATTAAGATTCCATGAAATGTTTCCAGAATCAGTATTCTTATATAGATTTTTTTATTAAAAAATAACAATGTACATCCTCATGTTTAGCATGCAATTGTAGAGTTGAATGTCTGTCTATATTCTGTGCTTCTTAAATCAGGCCTCTCATTTTTGCCATAATTGTGTAACTGTCCTGCACTGTATTGTACTATGTATTAAGGTAAATTACATACTTTTTCTAACAAAATGCTTCAGTAAATTTTCTCTTTCTCCATATCTCGTTAGCTTCAAGGTGGATGCTAATATTGTAAGAATAATTGCACCTGCTTTTGATATTCACTTTTTTAAGCTTTATAAACTTTACCTTACAAAAACTCAAGCATTATTGATCAACAATCCTGATTAAATGGACATGAAAACTTGAAATTATCTAAACAACAGATCCTTTTGCTAACTGGCCAATAATGGTTGCTCAGTATTCTTATCCCCGTATTTCACATATAATTGTTTTGATAGTCCTGCCCCGAAGTTTAGATAGGGTCCTTAAGTATCCCCCTTGCAAAATTGTCGCAGGGTAGAGGAAGATGAGATAGCCATATTAAATATTGTTCATTAAATTTTAATTTCATCCAGACTGCCCCCATGCCTCTGTGCTGAGTCCATCCACTTTTTGGAGTGAGCTTCCCTGCTTCCCCCTCCGTATTTCAGGCCCTCTCCCTGAGGGAAGGGGCGTCAAGTGTTTGTTGTGTTTATCGCCAAAGAGAAAGAAGGGGTGAAAAATCGAGATAACAAGGTGCTCCTCGAGGATTTTTCAGGGTTCCAATTGAACATTCAAAGCAGTGTCAAGGTAAAAGAAGAACAATGCCAACGGCTAATTCAAGCGCTACTTCATGACAAATCTTCTGCTCCATTCCGTGGGCTTTACTTACTGAAAAATAGATTTAGTAATCAATCATGTGGACGGACCGATTGCCAGAGGAGATTAAGAGCCCCTCTGCTCCTCCCTCCCTCCCCCTCCCTCCACGGCTCTCCCCCATCAGGACAAACCAGCCGCCAGTCAAACAGCTGCGGCCAATCAAACGGGGTAGTCAGGAGTGGGGAGGAGGAAGGCAAGATGGCTGCAGGAGGGTTCTTCCTTTGCAGGCCTCAGGAAGAAGAGGCTGGATCGACAGAGCCAAAGCCCAGGAATCAATTATAGAGGCAAACTCAAAGATAACAGGCCTGATGAGAAAGAGACAGCAGCTGAGAAAACTGGGGAGGGAGAAAGAGAGAGAGAGAAGCATTTCTTTCCTTCCCTCAGAACTGGTGTGAAGTAAAAGTTACTCATGCTGTTTCCCTCAAAAACAGCCAAGGCTTGAAAGAAGAGAAGACTCGAGAAGCCCAATAAGGAATATAGCCCAAGAGAAGACTCGAGAAGCCCAATAGGAGTAAATGAGCAAAACAGGCAGACAAAAAGTAAAGACCATGACAGCGCAGAAATAGAAAGCCCAAGTTAAAAAGGATAAAAGGCAAATGAACTTTTTAAGCTTCTACAAACCTCACCCCCCTCCATTCACTGAGGGGAGATAGAAAAATTCAATCAGTTTTTCAGATTTCCTGTATTTTGTGTCTATTGAGTCTGGGCCAGTCTGGTTATTTATGGTTCAGAAAATGAACCTGCTCCAGACAGAATCACCATTTGTCACATTTTCAGCATAACCCTTGCATAAAGACTGCTAATGTGCATAAACAAATGTTGCCACAGATTACATGAAAAGGCCAGCAATAATGAAGAAAAACACAGAAGAATGACAGCTGCTTATTAGTGTAGCTCTGCACACAATCCAGATAATTAGGTAACAGAAAATTAAAACATAAATTGGCACAGAATGACATAAATATCCTTCTTACTCGCTAGTAGAAGCAACGTCTTGCAAAAGACAGTAATACTTGACTCTGCACACTGGAAGGACACAAGCTGCACTTCCTGGCATCCTTCTGTTTATTTCATCAACCAGAGTGGAAGGAAATCGACTGCTGGATTCTTCTGTTTCCCTTTTTTTCCAAGCTCAGCTGTTCTTCTCTTTCTGCAGTTAAGAGCAGGGTAAAACAATCAAACTGGAAAGAAAGGAAACAAAAAACTCCAAAGCATAAAAAATCCCTTTAATGGCTAACATTAACATGAAGAACAGTGACAGTGCTTATGCTCTGCCATCAGCTAACTAGTGTTGGCTGGTGGGGCCCAGAAGAAAAGCTTTTTCTGCCATGGCACCTGCCTTTAGAACATCATCCTCCTTGCGATTAGATTGAACCCATTCCTATTAGCCTTCTGGAAGGTTTTAACACTTGCTTTGTGTCTGAGCCTGGAGCCCCAGATGTAATTAATGGTGGGAGGGGGTTATGATGCCCAGCTGCTGTAAGTTTTATTTTTTATATTGTATGTGCCTTTATTTTATTGTAAGCCATTAAAATCACATAAGTGAGATGAATGGCCACACAAATAAATAAGCCATCCAGTGCATGGAGCTTTTGATGGTTATGGTTCATACTGGGAGGTTGTAATATTGAACCAAATTGTTGAGTTAAATTATACACATAGACTATGGCTGTATCAAATTCGATATCATAATTTTCCTTAATAACCAGCATTATTTTTCTTTATCAGATTTTACCATTTTGAAACAGCATAATGTATTAGCAAGTTAAAGTACAGATCATCCTTGATTTACAACCACAATTGGGATCAGAATTTCTAAGGCCAAATAAGGTAACTGTTAAGTGAGTCACACCCAATGTTATGACCTTTTTTGCCATGGTTGTTAAGCAAATCAGTGCAGTTATTAAGTAAATCATGTAGTTGATAAGCCAAGTTGTTAAGTAAATCATGCAGTCATTAAGCAAATCCTGCTTCCTCCTTTGCTTGTCGGAAGGCTGCTGGGAAGGTCACAAATGGCAATTATATGACCTCAGGACATGCGATCATAATAAATACATATCGGTTGCCAAGAGCCAACATTTTGATCACATGACTGTGGGGATGCTGTGACAGTGTAAGTGCAAGGACCAGTTGTAAGTCACTTTTTTCTGTACCATTGTAACTTTGAACAGTCACTAAACAAATGGTCGTAAGTCCAGGACCACCTAATGGCAAAGTTTGTGCAACTCAATGGAGACTATATTTTCAGAGTGGAAAGAGATGCATTAGGATTAAGCCAAATCACATTTATTGTTAAAAGCATGGTTTGAACATAAAGTTTACTGACTCCTTTAACTTCCACAGCTAATATGATTGAAGTCTAAATAACTGAAAATATATCGGGAAAAATTGCTAAATATTGTTCAGTTCTAGCTTTTATTTCCAACAGTTAAACTGAATTTTTTTCAGTAGAATTTAAAAGGAATAAATTTATAACAAAGGTAAATTACTTAATCGAAGTTGTAAAATCCATGACAAATATAAAAATGTATAATTTCATCAGTTTCTCCATTTCTCACTTAAGAATATAAAATTATCATAATGCAAATTAACAGAAAGAGAAACATGTTTTAAAACTGGAAGCTACACATTTGCTATATAAAGGACAGATAAACCACTCTGATTGATACATATTTAAATTACATTGATGTTCAAAATTCAGCATTAAAGTGATATTAGGAATTTCAAGCATAAAAATTACCTACTAGTAACATAAATGTTTATGTGATATAATTTATTCTTTAGTCTGAAGCTTTAATTACTTGATTTATGATGTTTAAATTACTTCATACTTCTTTTGGTCATGATTGTAGACTTGGAGATATATAGTATTTTGTTGTTGATGTTTCCCGTTGCCTAACTTCTTTTTAATAAAGTTGAATAAAGTCACAACATGTGACAATATATACAGATAATATGTATTTTAGATGTATGCATACATGTGCATTTTAAATTTGTGCTTTTGCTGTGTAAGAAAAAAATAGTGTGAGCAAGTCCATTATGAGGAGACCTATATCAATCCTGGATTTTTATCAGTAGTTTGGCCATTATCCGGGGGTGGGGGGGCTTGGAGGTCTGAATTATTAACTTTTTTACAGTTTTATTAAGCAGTTGAATGGAACTTCCATTAAAAGTGGCAGAAGCAGAAAGATTCCTAGTGTGAATATGAATTTTCTTTCTCTTTTTTCTCTCTCTTCTTTTTATTAAATGTTTTTATCTCTTCTTAACTTCAGGGATATATGTGGCATGCTTTCTTTTTCTGCATGCATCATTAACGTTTATTGATGTCCAGATTGAAAAATTTCATGCAGGCTGCAAGGGAGAATGAAATAAACTTTTAAGCACTTTCTTTCCTCAGAATAATTTATATATTACTAAGAAAGGCTTTGTGAACACTGAACCAAGATAGTATTCTAAAATTCACTCTGTATATATGTATGTTTGCATGTGTTTTAAACAGGAAAAAATCTGGGCATATCTTGTATCTAATCTAAAGTAACCTGAAGAATTATATGTTATAACTGTAAATAGCATAAACATACACACCATTAAAAGTGGAGACAGCATATATCATAGCCTTTGAAGCTAATATCAAAATCAATAATCTCTTCTTTTATATAAAACGGATTTTAATGTCTATTATTTGTTTCCCAAATAAACTCTGTCCTGGGCATTGGGTATTGAAGTTCTGAATACCTAGGACCAAAATTGTTCACTCCTTCAATTTATTAGACAAAATATTCACAATAGTTACTGTATCTGAAAAATTGACCCCCTAGAGTAAGGTGATCATGGGGAAACCATGCAGCCTCAGACCATATTAATGTGTGTGTGTGTGTGTATATCTATCTATCACTATCACCTTTGGTATAGCTTTCACTCTCTCCTGTTTCATCTGGTAGA
>JANHZU010001619.1:172192-183495 GCA_032468055.1 Acrochordus granulatus
ATCCAGTCCAGATGCCTGTTTTTTAAACTTTGTTGCGATGCAATTACCCTGGACGAGTGAGAGTCTTCACAGACAATGTTAATTATACTGTAAATATGCATTTAATAGAGGGAAGTGTTATAAAGTTTGAAATTAATTGATATGTATACACATTAGACAGAACTTCTGGGTTAATTAGAAATTCTCTGCTCCATCTATCTTGTAGCACTGATCATATAGCATTAGTCAATAATATCACGGGGAGAAAAGTTGTATTTATATCTGGTAATTTTGGCATGCAGTACTTTGTAGCACCTACAGAGGAAAGAACTTCAAACAAGTTGTGTCCAGGGTGAAAGAGGTTTGCAGATATCTCCTCCGCCCTTCTCTTGACCCTCTTGGTATATAGATCTTTTATGGAGGGGAGGTTTATTGCAATTCTCTTTTCTGACATCTTGACTGTACGTTGGAGTCTGTGCCTGTCCTGTATGGTTGCTGCACCGAACCAGACAGTAAGAGATGTACAAAGGACGGACTCAGTAATTCCTTTGTAAACGGTATCAGCAGCTTTTGAGGCAGGTTGAACTTCTTGAGCTGACATAGCAAGTACATCTTCGGAAGTGCCTTCTTAATAATGGTGCTGATGTCACTGCCTATTTTAAGTCTTGGGAGATTATAGAGCCTAGAAACTTGAAGGATTGTACTGCTGATACTGTGTTGCTGAGTATGGTGAGGGGGGATAAAATAGTAGGAATCTTTCTAAAATCCACTGTCATTTCTACAGTTTTGAGTATATTCAGCTCTAAGTTTTTCTGACTGAACGCATAGGGCCAACTGCTCAACTTCTCATCTGTACGCAAACTCATCACCATCTTTAATGAGTCCAGTGATTGTTGCATCATCTGCAAACTTCAGAATTTTGACAGAGGAAATAGATTCCATGGAGGAAATCTATACTGGTATCAAGAGTTGACAACAATTTGATGGCACGTAATCAGTCAGTAAAGATATAATCCACTTACCGCTAGAAAAGCACTTTTAAAGTGTTGGAGGATTCTCTGAAACAATGAGGAAAATGGAAAACATGTTCACAGAAGATGGTTGAATTATTAAAAATTATCCCTCTATATATAGTGGAAGCATTTGACAGATTTCTGTTCAGATAAGACACTCATAAATGGAAGAGCAGCTAGATCCAACTCCATAACTCTTGCTTTTGGATTACAAAGTATCCTTAATCATGTTTTTCCATTCCAATCTAAATATAAAATATTAAAGAATATAATAAATGCTCCTTTTCCAACTATATTCCAATATCTTCAAAATATTCTGACTGCAACCCCCATCACTCCTAGTCATTATTTATTTTTATTTATTTATTTTATTTATTAAATTTATATGCATCTTTTATTGGACTGCATTCAAGATATTTGGACTGCATTCAAGATATTTGAAACTAGCACTTGCTCATATGTATCTTTCTGATGTGGTAAAATCAAGGGCTTTGTAATAAAATTCATCCCTTCCAATTTATTTCATTTTGTAACACACAAATCCCCCCCACACACATACACACAAACACAAAAGAAAAAGATAGGTGCACTAAATGCAATTCCACATGTATTCTAAAATACTGTAAAATAAAGTTTTTGTGATTTCTCATGTTGTTAATGAAAACATATGCACAGATAATCCTTGCTTAGCAACCACAATTGAGACTGGCAATGCCATTTGCTGAGTGCCTGGGTCAATAAGTGAAACATCACATGTTCACAATAGGCTTACAACCTTACTTCTCCTTTGGTCATTAACTAAACATTGCAGTCATTAAGTGAGACATTATATGACCACAGTTTTATTTCTGCTTTCTCCATTAATTCCACTTGTCAGAAGCCAGTTGTAAAGTACACAAATGGTGATCAGGGGACCATGGGATGCTTCAACATCATAAATGTGTAGGATTGGGCATAGAGCTGGGAGTTTTTGCATCATAATTTTCAACGGTTGCTGAATGAAGCAGTCAGTAACTATAAAGTCATAAGGGATTTATTTTCATTTGCATAACCATTGTGCATTGTGCAATACATTATAATGATATATAATAGACCCAATATGGGACTGAGCAGAAATTCAAAGCAACAAATCCTAAATATTATGTAAAAAAGTTTGTAAGATAGTATATTATTAACTGTACAGATGTTATGGCTAATAAAAAGATAAAAAATGAATACAATAAATATGGAAGTCAATCAAGATAAAGGAAATAGAAGAACAGCACCATTCAAAAATACATCTATCTCCTCTCCTTTAATACAGAATTAGAAAAATATTTTGATTCAGAGAGTAGACCCTGATCAGCCAAGTTAAATTACATGAATAATGCTAAAGTATTTCATAGGATTGAAGTTTTTCTCTTTGTAGCTGAAATGTACCTTCATTTATAACATTGATATGCTCTGCATTAAGCAGTTAAATATTATGAAGAAAGGAATAGGAAATTACTGATCTACTAATATGAGAGTTATGTTCTCAGCATGATGAGTGGAGAATACATTTCATAGCTTGCATTAATGAGAATTGTGTATAGCATTAAAAATGAACTGCAGAGTATTTTTGTATTTTTAGTAGCACTTTTGTATCAACTTTTCATTTTAGATTTGAATATTAGGTTTCTTTTACCTTTTTAAAAACCAGTGCATGTTAAAAGAAAAAAAACTTGTTTCATATCTTATGTTGCACATCTTTAAAAATACTGGCTTTTTTTCTGCAAAGGAAACTTTTAACTGTGCATCGACAGTTCAGATCCTAAGTTCTTTCATCTTTAATTTTTATCTCAGTATATTAATTCTGGAGAGTATCCTCCCCACGTTCCTTGGGACTGTGATTATAAAAACAATGACATTCTTAGTTCCTGCTCTCAGGAATACATTTCAAAGATCATGATGACTTATTCTAATGCTGGCAAAGTTTTCCCAGGTCTTTTTAGAAATTTGGACTCTGCAGAAAACCATTCCTTCATCTCTCCATAAATATCCATTTAGGTTTAGATCAAGAAGACCTCTCACCTCCTTTCCTTCTGTTTCTGCCAACTCTCAGTTCTTCACAACAGTCTCAGCAGCCTCTTAGCTTTCATTCTCTCTCTTCCCATTTAATGAGCTGCAAATATAATAAACATTATATGCAGACTATAATAAAGATGGAGCAAGATTACTTTGTCCTTCACTTTCCCGCTATCACAGTGACATTCGTTTACGCATGTAGTATGTTTACAGGTAGTCCTTGTTTAATAACCACCAGTCAGTGACCATTGGAAGTACAACACTAAATGAATGGTACTTACAACAGGTCCTCAAGAGTTCCAGCCATCTCAGCATCCCAGCAGTCAAGTAATTGTGATCTGGGTGTTTGGCAACTGACTTGCACTGAAAATTGTTGCAGTATCTCATGGTCATGTAATGCCATTTCTAACCTTCCCTGCAATGTAAATAGTGTCGTCAGCAGAGAAGATCACAAGTCACTCATGCTCCCCCACCCAACAGCAGCCCTCCCCAACCTCATCATGCACATGCTATGTGTTACAGGCCATTCATGCACCTTACCCTGCTTGGCAGCAGCCAGTCTTGCTACACACATCTCTGGCCACCTATATACCCTCACCCAACTGGCAGCAGCTACCACCAGCTGCACTTGTGCCTCACCAGCCATGTGTGCATTTTCCCGCACCCAGCAGTGGCCACTTAACCTCCCTGGTTGCATACTGGTGAGCTGCCTGAGATTCACTTAATAGTCCACATTTAACAACAGCAGTGTGAAGTGCTGGGATTGCAGCTGTAAGTGATGCAGTCATGTGGCATCACTTAGTGATGTTGTTAACTGAGGACTAACTGTAGTAGAAACAATCATGCCAATAGCTCTTGGAAAGACATTAAATTCAATTGGCTGCTACTTTCCCAGTCTTGCTGCACTATTAAACAATATACTGGGAGATTATAAGAAAGAAAACTTCTTCCTTTTCTGCTACTACTGCTCTCATCCCTGCTGATGACTAAATAGGAAAGAGAAAGGTAGTCAGAAGGTCTTTGATGTGATATGTAATATTTACATAAGTTCATTTTGAGGATTTGGTTAAGCAAGATGGCTCATTTGCAGAGTGATCAAAGGAGAATCAGGGAAAGTTTATGGATGTAAGTCATCACAAATTTAAGGAATAATGGGATTCTGTGCTGCTGATAGGATTTTTAGAACATTTGTGAATAAGTCACTTTTCTGTTTAGTCATACTCTTTTGTCTGGCTGTAAAGGGAAGGATCCCACTTGGAATAGTCTGCCCCATTCTGGGAACAGCAGTTCAAAAAGAGCTATGAAAATTAGAGCACATTCAGAAAAATACTGCCAAGATGGTGAAAAGTCTGGAAACCAAGCCCTGCGTTGAAGATTGAAAATATGTTTAGCCTACAAAAAATAAGACTATAATAGTATTTGGATGTCTGAGGGGATATCATTTAAAAGAGAGAAAGGAGTCAATCTTTATTGCTCCAAAGAGGAGGACCAGAATTACAAAGGGAACAAATTTAGACTAAAGATTAGTGAGGAAAAAAAACTACCAATTTACTCAAGGCCTTCAAACAAGACTGGGATGCTCAGAGGATGTCTTATTTTATAAGTGTGATCCAGACCTAAAAAAAATTATTGTTGAATATTGGGAGTCAAGGGAAATGCCTAATTGTGGAAGGTGGGCTAGTTTCTTCCAAAGAACAGCTCTGCTGGGTCAGATCAAAGGTCTATCTGGTTTAGCATATGTTTCTCATTGTGAAGCCCATAAGAGAAAGCTGTGTCGACATTATCTTCTATCTCTTTTTTTAATTACTGAGCATTTGTACAGTACAGGAGGAAAAGCTGAAACAATTAAAATTGATTGATGGTTCTCAAAACAGAAGCCTGTGTGTCACCTTGCTGCTGCTTGTAATTTTTTTAAAGGGCTAGATATATTTGTTTAACTTTTGGAAATATACAGTGTATGAAACACATTATCTCCAATCAGTTATTAAAATTAAAAACCAACTTTTTAAAACATATTTAATTCTCTATTGCGTGTGTTTTGGATTACAAGCAGTATCTAGTGGCACTAGAACAACCACATTTGACAAAAGTAATTGACAGCAAGGTTGAAATATTGCAGTTTTAGTGCTGGGAAAATAGTATATCTCTACAATGTAAGTATTCCTTTGAGAAGACTGCTCAGAGGGCTACAAGAGGTAACAAAGCGCAACATTAGGAAATGCACTGAGGCATTTACATCAAGTAAAGAGCGTGCAGATCAGATTTTTTCCCTTTACCAGAGAAAATGATTCTCAATGATTGAGAAATATATTAATGTGAGAAGGATTACAGCATATGTGTTAGAACAGGTGTATAATAATATACTTATTAAGCTGATTTAAAAAGCCAGTTTGGTATAGTGGAAATGAACATTGTTTTGACCCATTTGTTATTGTACATTTTTGTGACAGAAAAATATTTACAATTATTTTGGTTTCTACTTTTTTATAAATATTCCATATCCATATTAGAAAGTTTGAAGAAGATGAATTGTAGCTCAGAGACATAAGCATAAAGAGCCATCCTAAACTGTCAAAAGCTTTCTCTGAAACCAGAAAGATCATATTTTATTAAATTCTTATTTTTCTAGTTGATATTGTTCAACAGCATTCAACTATATCTGATATTTCTCAAATATTGTTTGAAACAAATCTTGTTTCAAACTAATTAATCTGATTATGTCAGATTAGTTCAATTTTTCTTTGCAAGTATTGCCATAAAAACTGTATAGTTTCATTCATTAAAGCAGTATACCATATGACTCTAGGTTGAGTTATTTCCCTCTTTATAGATCAGACAAATGAAAGTTACAGTAACATTGCTTTTAAAATATATATATATTTCTGTAGTTGATTGCAGATTGGTTTGATCTTTTGTACTAAATCCAAAACTGAGTTATATTTGTGTTATTGGTAGGTAGTAAGAACTTAATTTTCATCTGACTTATGCTTTCTATGCACCACTAATATATAGGAAGAAGTATATCTAAGATGTTGTCAGTAAAAAAGGTTGTCTCATAATTTTACTTTGAACGTCTTCCAGAGATACATGGTTATGTCTATATTTAATTAGTTTATTGGATTTGTAAAGATGTTTCAAGAAGCATTTAACTCAGGGCAAATCTGAATTATTGTTAATATTCAATTACAGTTTACTAGTCAAGAAGATTCTGTCATTTCTAGTACAAATACAGTCTTGTTGCATATTTTCAGTAGTGAAAGGTAGTTTTCATTTTAGAGGATGGTACAAATAAAGCAATATTGTCATTTATTATTAAAATTATCATTAAAATGGTATGATAAACTCAGTTCCAAGCAAGCAGCAATATACTTGTGAAATAATTAGGAGCTAAGCCAGCCTCAGTTCAGTTAATTGTTTTAGCTGTTTGGAGACCAACCATCACCAGCTGTTAAAATTGGACTAATACTCTTGGTTGCTCTAGCCAACTTTCTTCTAAAATAAATTAAAAACAATGTTATTATTTTATCAAAAATCAAATAAATCCATTTTAATTAACTGATTTACTTTTAATAAGAAATTAAAATATACAATTTTAGCCAAATCAGTACCCATATACTGAATTAATAATAAATTATTTTTCCTATATTTTTCTGTCTATTCAGAATTTGGAAGAGAACGACAAAGTTTCCTACGTTTCCTTTCTTTTTTTCATTCATTTTCTAATCACTATCCCCTTTCACTATTTTTATAATCAAAAAATTCCGCTGTTAAAAGTTGAAGTCAGATTTGTTTTCAAATTCTAAATGTTTAAGTTACTTCCAACTTCATTGATATTACTTTTTTGAAACATCAGATTTATGTTTCTTGATTGAAACACCATTTACCATCACATTTATTATAATTGATATTATGGAAGTATTTTTGCTGGATATCCATGTTGTAACTAACATGTTCTGTAGCAGTTAAAGATTGACCCTGCTTCTGAGCATGGAGAATATTGACAAGAAAATAACTGGAGACATTGTTGTTGAATAGAATCATTTTTAATAATGTAATTTAAAATCTTATTGCTGTTTCCAGGTTTCAAGGTTACAATTTCTTCCAAATTTCAACTGAATAAGAAATAAAAGTCACTTCTCTACATTTTATTCAAGACTACAAAAATAGGTTTTAAGATACATATGTTCAATTATTTTTCTTACGTTTTGAAAATTTCATCCATGAAGTTCCTGCTATTTCTTCTTGATTTTATTCATATATTTCCATCAGAATTGGTGAATTTTGGTATATATTTTGAATAATATTTGATGTATTTTATGGGAGAATTAATTTGATTCTTTTTCCTTTCTTCAGAACAGCTGTTGCAAAGTTATTATTGTAGAAGTACTTTTGTGAAGTTTGGAGATTAAATAAACAGTGCAACAGTGCAATTCTGTTACTCTGGGACTCCTTCACTTGCCTCTATATTTCTTTTCTTTTTTGCATAAACAAACCGAGCAATTTCATGAGTACCTTCTTGCTTTAATCTGTTTTCACTGTGAATGTTTCTGTGCCAATTTCTTTTCTTTTTGTTTTGAGTTGGGTTGGGTTGGATTGGGTTTGAGTTTGGGTTTGGTTTGTTTGTTTTTGGAACTAGGAGTGATATTCTAGGTCTTCCTAATATATGTATCTATGAATATTCTCATTAATCCAGGTCATGATAGGTAGTAAAAATTGCAAAAATTTTGCAAAGTTCCTTAAAAAGGCAACTGCACATTAATTACAAGATGTTATTGGAGACATTTTGCCTTCTATCCAGAAGTCTTTTTCAATCCATGTAAAAATGAAAAAAAATGGCAGGAAATATGTCTATTTCTAAAAAGGGGGTGATATATGTTATAACTAACATTTTTATTAGTCATCATAAAATGGTAGAAACCATTTGTGTCTGTAAAAGAAAATCAAGGGGATGGTTATGAAAACATAATGAAAGTTATTCCTGATTTTTAAGTGTATTACAACATTGCAGCTACCTTTTTTACTTTTTTGACCATACACTGCAGACACCTCTAGTAGAAACTGAGAGTGAACAGAATCTTCTACTGTAAGAATGGATCCATCTAACATGAAATCAGTAAAGGTAGAATTCCTACTGCTTGTTTGATATAACCAAATGCATGCACTGATAAAAATTAAGTAGTAAAAGAACCACAGTATCTTCCTGCTTTGTTTAATTGCATTAAACAACAATGATATAATAACAATATATTTGCTGCAACATGAAAATTAAATTAACTTTTAATGAATTGAAGGCAATTCATGGTCTTCAAGTCCCAAAACTTACTCTTTGAATTGTCTGATCTACAGGCATGTATTGTGCTTTTAGCTCTCTCTTCTTTGCATTTATATTCAGATGGCTCCCTCCTTGCCAAATCTGTACCATCATCTCATATTCATTAATTTTCTTTATCTTTGCATCTTTAAAGTGAAGCCAAGTATCAAGGATTTTATCTCTCATTCCATTTTAGCTAGTAGAAGAGAACATAATCAGAAGTTAAGTTTATGATTACATTTTGGAGCCATATTAATTTTTAATGTAACATTTTAAGAAAAAAATAAAATTTAACATATATTAAATATTCAATTTAAATTTTAAAATTATTTTGAACAAGTTTTTCCATCATTATGTGCCACTAAAATTAGTTGGAATTAGTTGAAATACAGGCTAAGAATATATACCTTCTGTTCAAATGGAAACCCTATTAAGTCCATGTGAGGTTATTCTCATATATGAACAAGATAAATCCAACTTAATGGAACAAAACTGTACTCTTGAAGTTTTGGAAATGCCCAGTGGAATTACATTTTATTTTTATGTAACTAATTGTATTTGTGACCTTGAATGTGCAAATAGTATTTAATAATGCCTAGATGATTAGATTTTCAGTTCCATAGAGTTATATTTACCTTAAATTTTTAAGAGGGGCTCTTTTAAAATATCTAAAATAAAACACAAGTTTGAAATATGGGTTGACAAATAAGTTTTCAACATAATAGCTCCTTTTTTTCTTATTTCCCCCCAAACATCTGCTTTGTATTTTCTTAGACCAACAGCAACCTGATTTCTTTATCAGCCTTCCCCAACATTGTTCTTTCCGTAGCAACTTACAAAACTAGTAGATAAGATGGCATCTGCTGGAATAACTCATTTGTGATGAAAATAAAAACAAAATTTTGTCTTAGGAAGTCCCCCTCAAATGATTTCAGTTTAAGACTTGAGAACAACAGCTAATGGTACCCTTCCCCTTAATTATAAATTGTACTATTCATTGCCCTTTCTCTTTAATTGACATTAGATTTCTTTGGGTTTTTTTATTTTTATTATTTGTATCCCACCTTTATTATTTTTAGAAACTCAAGGTGGAAAACATATTTAGCACACTTTCGTCCTCCTGTTTTCCCCACAACAGCAACCCTGTGAGGTGGGTTGGGCTGAGAGAGAGGGGCTGGCCCGAGGACACCCCGCTGGCTTTCATGCCTGAGGTGGGACTACAACTCACAGCCTCCCAATTGCTAGCCTGTTACCTTAATCACTAGACCAAAGTGGCTTTCCAGTTTTCTTGGAATGTAGCTTGCAGTACTCCACACATTACTTTTGGCTGAAAAGAAGCAGCCGTATCAGTGAGATAAACCAATAGGGAGATAATGTCTCTCTAATAGCAATCAGCAATGAATGACAAATATTACTAGAGATATTTGTATGTTACAATTATATAATGTAGTCATGTTTTAATAATGTTACAAAGACTTGTGAGACGGGTATATAAGTGTTAGTGATATATATCACAGTTTTCTCAACTTGCTCTCTGTTAATCATGGTAGACTCTTAACTGCTATATTTCTAGCAAGCAGATACATTGGATTACTCCGCTTTTTCTTTAATCACTGACAGGGGTCTGAAAGTACCACTGAATACCTACAGACCTAAGAGATTCATTAAACAATTCTGGGAGCTATTCTTACTGTTTTGAACGTTTACTTAAAGCATTTGAAGAAGTGCCACTAAACATTTACAGGTCATTCCTGATAGATACAAGTAGTCCTCAGGTTATGACAGCAATTAGGACCAGAATTTCCATCACTAAGCAATGTAGTTGTAAAGTATGACATCAAGGAACACATTGCTTAGCAACAGCAATTCCAGCAATCCCACTTGTCTCATAACACCAGGATCACCTAGGTTGTTAAACAGGAAGAGGTGCATAGATGCCACAGGTGGGTGGTGCTGCAGGTAGGGACTAGAGAGCAAGGGATGTGCAGGGAGTGCCGTGGGCATGTATTATGGAGTGCAGGCTAGCTGGTGAAGACCACAGGCAGGTGGAAGGTGTTATGGAATATGAGATCCCGGGGATCTCGAACTCGTAGCAGAGCTCTTTGGAGAAAAATTGGTGAGAGTGACTTGTGACTTTCTCTGCCAGTAGGTAGGAAAGGTTGCAAATGGCAGCCAGATGACGTTGGCTCCCTAAGATGTCATAATTGCGAGCTGGGCACATGCTCGGATTGCAGTCACACGACCATGGGGAAACTGTGATGACTGCCACTTTGCTGACTGATCCTTCACAGATTGGACTCCTTGTTCAGTGCTGTTGTAATTTCAAACAGTCATTGAAAGAGTGGTCATAATTCAAGAACTATCTATCATCTTTTTACAGGGCCAGCAAGAATGTAACAGTAATATTAAATTATACTGTAGGGCTTCAGATTTCATTCACTATCAAACAAAATGCAACAAGATGAGAATAAGACAAATAGGAATAAAGTACATCAGAAACATTTTAAAATGAAAATGAATTCTAACTGTAATAGCACATTAAATGTTTTATAACAGGAAGGTGTTAAACTTCACTAAGATCATATATCTATCATGTTTGAGATGACACATTCATAGAGCTGAAAAAGAGAATATGAAATAAAAATTCTGTATTCATTAGACTATCTTTAAAACAACAGAAAACAAAACTATTTGTTGGATACATATGAATGGGTAAATTAAATATGATAAAAAAATAACTCTTCCTGAATTCTGACCTGAAATGTAAGTATTTTATATTTAAGTATAAATCAGAATCTGGAATGATGCCCTGATGACATGAAAATGATAGTGAACATTATGTACAGTTTCCATCCCTGTTGCATATTGAAACTGAAATATTTATTTATTTATTCATTCATTCATTAAATTTCTATGCCACCGAAATCCGAAGACTCTCGGCGGCTAACAACAGT
>JANHZU010001619.1:247584-268363 GCA_032468055.1 Acrochordus granulatus
CACATTTCATGTCCATTTCCATGACGCAAATTTTCCATGATCTCCCGAGATCGACGGAGCCAACAACAACAACAACTATATACATACAACAGTTTACAGTTTAGACCTCAACAGAGGAATCTTTTTATTGAAAACAGGAAACCAAGGTGTACATTTAGCACAAATAATTAGATTACACCTATAAAATATCCTATGAGGTGAGCTAAATCCTCCATAATTGGAGACAGTCTAATTCAGATTTCAGAAACCATGTCTCAAACATTTCACAAGTAAGCTTGACAGGGAGGTAGCAGCAGGTTTAGGTCTAGGATCATCTTGCGCATTTTGAGTTTAAGTGGAGACCTGACCTAAGACCATCTTAGACTTAACCTTTCACCTCGTCTCCACTGGACTCTGTATCGTTCTGTATTACCAGTGCTTGCTATTTTGGTCACCAGTCCCTTCTTTGTGTAAAATGGATACCATTTAATGTTTTTGTTCAATTAAATGAACCTCCCCATGAATACTATTTAATTCCATGATACAATGCTTCTTTGGGTTCAATGTAACCCCTTACTTCTCAAGAAGAGCACAACAGCAGGGAGATTAGCCCGATGCCTTGTGTTGGCCAGAAAAAAAGAAGTGTTTCCTTTCCCTTACGTGAAATACTATTCAACCCTGTTTACTGCTGTCCTTCAGCTATTTTTGAATTGGAGGGATAATTTATATGTGTTTGACATTGCCTCCTTTCAAGAACTTGGACCTAGATCTCCCTATTTTCCTCTTCCCATTCCTTTTCATTTCAGTACCATCTCAATAACTCTAAATTCCTACAGAAAGGGAGGAACTCCATTATATTTTAAACTCTATACAATTTTTTAGAAATTTACAAGTAATTATCAGTCCATATATGCTGAATTGCTGTGATATATACATAATCTGCTATAGAATTCCCTATACATGATATTCTATCATGAGGTTGTAGATCACAAGGCTGTAGAAAATGTAGTATGGCTCCATCATATATGACATGTTAGACAGCAAGGCAAAATCAGACTTCAGAATACCATTTTTAGGAAGAAGATCAATCAAAAACAACAGATGAAATTACATAAACAGTTGTAAGCAAAAATATCCAATATTTAACATTCAAAGTTGGTACAAATATTTAATTAGAGAGTAATGGTTGGCAAATAAAGGGAAGGAAAAGGGAGACTGCATTATCAACAGTTTATTTCAATGATGTTTTTATTAATAGTTGTTTATCTTCTACTTTGCTTTCATATCTTTTTTGATGCAACTTCAATTTAAATGATCTGTTAAAAGTTATGAATAAAAAAGAGTTTGAAAAAAAAGCTTGGGATAGGTATACATGAGCACATAAAACCTCAAGTTTCTCATTATCAAATGCTAGCTCCTGCTTGTTCCAAAAACAAACAAACAAAAAATCAGAGAGTTAGATAGGAATGCCATCAAGGATGTGGTCACAACTGAATGATTTAATCCTTCTTATCCCTGCAGCTCAACTGATTTAACAGTGGAGCCCCGAGGGGAAAAAAATAGCACTTGCCTGTGCTCAGGTCTGCACAGATGTATCTGAGGAACAAAGTCACTGCAGCATATCCAACTGCTCTGCAGATAATAGAGCAGAATTCAGTTACTGCTCTCTTGGGCTATATGCCCTTTGTGAATAAAATTGCAAAATCAGTAACATGATTGTGATTGACTTAGTGCATACAAGGCAGGTGTTTTCACTAAAAATGGTCTATTTAACAGTTTCATGTCAGAGTCATAACAACTGTCTTTGTACACAGTCAGTCTAGCTTGTGGTCCCTGATTTTTGCTAACTAATCATGACATTGATCCACCCTATTATTCTCTATGGCTTTATATAAGTGTAGCTCTTATAAACGTTTCACTTATAAAAGACATTGCAGTGGTTTCTTTAAAAAATGGGGGGAAAACTTTGGTAGAGATGCAGAAGTGAAAGAAAATATGTTAAAATGCTTCATGGCTAAACTTTAGCCTTAAGCTTAACATTAACCATAGGACGCTGCAACATTTCAGTTTGGGCTGATCCATATAGCCACTTTGTAGTGGTCCTTTTCCCCATTATAGATTTAAGAGGAAATCAAGTTGGCGTCCTTAATTCTCAACTGGAACCAGAACTTGTTGTGTGTTGTTGTTCATATAGCTCCTACATGTGGTGCTATAAGGACAATGATTGGCAGCTTTCCCTGGATGAAATTCAAATATCACCAACAAAGAGAAAAATTGCAACTGATCCCTGCACAGAATATATTGCAGACCCTAGAAAGTTATTGGCCTGTAAAGTTTTATGGCAGAAGAATTGTACTTTCAGACTTGCAAGATTCTGTTAATGTAGCTTTACAATAAAGTAGAATTAGCTTACCTGGCTGTGCTTCTTGTTTGGCCTACTTGGTAAGGCTGATACGGAGTGTGTGAAAAACATATTCAGCTGTAGGGTGCTCTCAGGTACTTTTCATGTGATTTCTCCAAAATGATTACTAAGCAATCAACCTATCAATTCATACCAGGTATCAGCAAATTAGAAATTTGTCCCTCTTGGCTGCCATCTAGCAGTTCACTGGATTTGGGCAGTAATTTAGACATACAGCTGTAATCATCCAAAAGGATATAAGGGGAAAATATGGCTGTGTTACATTCTACAATGGAGTAAATTTTTAAGAGAATATTCTGTGATGAAAGGAAGGGAGGAGCCAGTGCTTTCTTATAGCTGTGGCCACTGGGAAGGGAATTACTTACCAGGCAGGCTATAGAAGCCCAAGTCTTTTCAAATTCATCTGTTGTTGGAGACAAGCTATCACTTTTAAAGCTTCATACTCTCTAGTTTATCAACAGCCCATCCCCACCAAGAAAGCCAGGCTCATGTCCAAAACCCCATTGCAAAATAGACAGTGACCCCAGCAATCTGATGGAAAGAGAGGTTCCATAGCAGACAAGTTAAGTCAATTGTAGCCAAGCAGATGGCAACTTCAGGCCGTATTTCTTCAAGTAACCTTTTCTATGCACCATGCATTTTCCACAAGAAACATCTCCTGTCAAAACAGTAGATGTCAAAATACCTTGGACCAGTTTTGGTCTGCCTCAGCTATAGGCTGTCAATGAGAAGATGCTCAATTGTAATACACATGCACTTTGATGGAGTTTGCCAAGCAATACATGTTTGATGTGATCCAAATAATCCATTTTTCGAGCCACAATTTGTTTCTCCTCCTTGAATAGAAAAATGGCTTTGACCAATCCATGCAAAGGAGGACAAATGTAGATTTGCTGCAGTATAAATAGATTGTTAGGAGAAACAAAAGTTTGCTCTATTATTTCAGATAGAGCTTTGCATTAATATTAACTGTTCAATGGTTTTCCAAGAAATACTCATCACAGTTCAGTTTGAAGTATTGTTATATATTTGCTCCAAATGAATCAAGTTTAATAACTCAATTTTTAAAAGTTATTGTGATTCTACACAATATGCTCATGAGTTCATATACAATTCTTCTAAAAGTAAGAAATCTTTTACAAAGAGCTGGCATTTGCTTGCTACAGGAGTGAAATTTATACATATTGTTCAGTCTTTGAGGCTCTGCAAGTGGTATACTTTATGCTCTCAGTAGATAGCTTCCAAATTTGATATATGAGACAGGTCTTTAAGACCATTTCATGATCTTTCATGCTAGCATGGTAATGCTAAATGATACAAATATGTTTTTCTTTATCATTTCCAACCTCATGCCATCTGTTGGCTTGTTCCAGAAATTATAACTTGTAAGCATAAATGAAATGTGTTTACAGCTTTTGACAACTCCAACTCAAAATTAGCCCAATACTTAATAAAGTTAGTTGGGAACAAGGCAAGAATATTTGTGCTGAAAGACTATATAGCATGCAGCATGTTGCCTCATGTTGGAAGAGTTAAATGATGTTGCTGTGCAAGATTATTAATACAAGCAGCAATATCTTGTGAGTTCAATGAAATGTGGATTACAGAGTTCTCATTGATCTAAGTGAATTTTCCCTAAATATACTCTTCCCTAATACAAGAGCCCAGAATTTATTTCTATTTCTAATTATTTCTAGTAGCTTTTGGTATGTTGATGTAATGATCAAACTTCCTATCTATTCTCCTCAGAAGAGAGGATGACACAGTTTCATCACTAAAAAAATAAATATGAATCAAATGTAGTTTACTTTTACAGATGGAGGGTGGAAGAAATCTTTATGATTTGTTTCAAAAAATCAAATGTCTTGAGTGGACCTGCTCTCAATTTAATCAACATGCCTGGATTGTTATGAAGAGGAAATAGAACATACTCAAGAACCGAATGTATTTAGAGCTCCTTGAAGAAAGAAACAGCCTCAATAGACATTTCAGATAAGTAGGTATGTCTAGCCAATGTAAGAGTTTATCCAGCTACCTTGAAATATACATATTGTTCAGTATACTTTATGCTCTCGGTAAATTGCTTCCAAATTTGATATATGAGACAGGCCTTTGGTGAGTCGGGTGGCAAATAAATCTGATAAATAAAATAAATACCTGCCTGAGTAGCTACTTAGAGCAAGATCTTATGACTCTGAGGGGTTTTGTAGTTTGATAAATAATTGGTGATTGAGCTTAGTATAAGTAAAGCAAAGTTAAATGAGAATGGAAACTGGGAAACACTGTCGAGTGTTTTATGTCATCTTCCCTGTTTGAATTAGTTATTGGCATTAGCTTTAATTACTAATTTAATTAGGGAGCAGTCTTATAATAAATGGAAAAGGGGAAAAATATAGATTTTTAAAATATAAGAAGCTCAGATGACTCAAACAGAATGTTTAACACCTGCCTTTTATGTTAACTAAAAAAAGGTTTCTCAGTACAAAAATCACTTTATCAAACAAATCTACAGTTAAGTTCTGAGGTACCTACAAGAAAAGCAGGGATTGTCTATCATAGTAGTTGCAGATTGCCATAAACAACGAATTACTCTTTAAAAATATTTTCCCCATGCCATAATTCAGCTGAATACTTTATTCATGCTGTATGAAATTAACCCAGAAGTTCTGTCTAATGTATTTACATACTTATCAACATATAGGGTTTCTAACTCTACATTATATAATATTTCCTTCCTACTGGCTGCATATTTTGGATGTACACTTTAACTTTATTATTGCTATGTTATTATTCTATTCACTGTTGTCTTGCAAGTATACTCAGAACAGCTGTACTGGAGCCAAATTCCTTGTATGTCTAACCATGCTTGGCCAATAAAGTATCTGTCTCTGAATCTGAAAAATTCCTTATTGGACAGAGCATGACCAAAGGAGTTATAAAGAGCCTATCACAATCTGAAATTGTATGAACAAATACTGTCTGGAATAGAAATACCGTCCGTATATATATAAAAAGTCTGGATAAAGATGATTACTACAAATGCCTGGACATCCTTCAAGCTGACTATATTAGCTAAAGTCAAGAAAGTTAGAAAAGAATGCATCATGAGAGTGAAGAAGATCTTAAAGTTCAAACTCAGTGGAGGAAATACCATCAAGGCAATGAACATCTGGACAATTCCACTCATTGAATACAAGCTGGAGTAGTGGATTGACTCAAGAAGAACTAAACTCCCTAGATAGGAAGACCAGAAAAATAATGACAATGAATCATTCATGCATGATGTTGACAGATTCTATCAAAGAAATAGGTGGTTGTGCCATATTGAAAGTATACCCTACAGTTGAAGAAGAAAAAAGAGCATTGGAAGAATATCTGAAGACCAGTGAAGAAGATGCATTGAAGCTAATACACCAGGAAGGCTTACTGAATACTGGAGAGACCAAACTGGTCTACAAAAAAGATTCAATGAAGAGTAGAAAAGAAACATGGCAAGGCAAAGTATTACATGGCCAGTACAAAAATAAAAAGTAGCAGGCAAAGCAAATAACAAGAAGATCTGGTAATGGCTATTAGCAGGAGAGTTGAAAAGACAGAGGAGTTAATTCTGGTTGCACAAGACTAAGCCTTAAGATTATCATAAACAATGGCAATCTTAAGGCTTAGTCATATAAACTCAGAACTGAGAAGACAGCAACAGGAGGCAAATTCCATTCTTCAAGAAGGTGAAGAAAAAGTGGACCACCTAGTCAGTTGCTGCAGGAAGATCACACAAACTGACTACAAACTATAGCATGATAAAGTAACAACAGTGGTGCATTAGAATAATTGCAATAAGTATCATTTGTCTGCAAGCAAGAACTTGTGGGACCACGAAACAGATGAAGTAATAGAAAATGAAAAAGCTAAAGTGCTCTGGGAGTTTAGAATTCAAATAGACAAATATGTGCTACATAATAACCCAGAATTAACGATTGTTGATAAGAAAGACAAAAAAGTTTGGATAGTAGTTGTAGCAATACCTTTCAGACAGAAGAACAGAAGAAAAAGAATTGGAGAAGATCATAAAATATAAAAACTGCAAGTAGAACAACTGTGGTAAAAGAAATCAAAGGTAGTACCAAAAATAATAGATGCCTTGGGTACAATCCCAAAACAACTGGAGCACTTGAAAATGATTGGAATTGACAAAATCACCATCAGTCAACTGCAAAAGGAAGCTTTACTTGGAAAAACATACATCCTGTGATGATACTTTTAATTCCATCGAACAACAACACTAGCCTATCCCAGGTCTTTGGGAAAGATTCAATAGGTGGACAAAGATGCCAAATCCACTCTAAACATCTGGTTGACACTGTAACCAACCATAATTCATATTTTATTTATTGTTATTAAACTTGTATGTCACCTAAATTAACCAATGCATTGGAACAAATTTAACCGTATTGAAAGATCAGACCATTTCTATATGTAGTATAATTTAAGACTATAATTTAGGGTGGGCAAAATCTGTGTTCCCCAAGTTTCCTGAATGATGTGATGGTTATATATGATATAAAACAGAAAAATCACCACCTAAATAACAGACAGGTTCAAAAATGATAGCCTACATTTATTTCAGATATTCTTCTTTTGCAAAATTTAAATTAATATGTGGTTAAATAAGTAAATCTATTATTCCCTTGCACATTGCTACGCCTGAATTTTAATCTGATTTATTGTTGAGTCCTTCATAGTCTTATAAGCATCCCAAAAGTTTGGACTTCACAAATCAGTGAACTCCTACAGTCTTCAGTATATAATCTTAGAAAAAGTTTGATTGAAATATTTTTTCAAAACCCAAAGAAGTCCTAACACATTCAAATTAATCTGCGAAAAACTGATAGCATTTGCCAAGACTTATGAATGTTGGCTTCCCAGAACCAATTATCAACCCCTGAAGCAGGAGATAAGGGATGTGTTCCACATCAATGTGAACTTTAGATATGTCATCTTAGGAATTAAACTATATCTCATTCTTTGCAGGGAACAACGATGGGAAATGTTCATGTTCAGCCGTATCAGCATGCTAACCATGATTGTAGCATCAATTATACATACATATGCCCTGAATCAATTATTGTGTGGACCCCTGTAGGTATCCTTTAAGATCAGGCAGTGTGGGAATTAAACAAATTTAAAGTGTTGCTTCATTTTTTGGGAAGACACTTGAACAGAGAAAAATATTTCATGATTCCCTCATATATCAGAAATATGGAATATAATTTTAATAGTATAATTTATGCAGGGTTTTGAACCAGAAGCCACTTGAAATAATATTCACTTTGACATGATCTCAAAGCCCATAACTTGTACATAAAACAATATTAATAATAATGGAGTTTTCCTGGTAATATTGTTTTTTTATACTGAGCAAGGATAATGAGGAGTTTGAGACTTAAATCTTATGAAGAATAGCTGGATATGTCTAGTCTGGGAAAGCTTATCAGAGGAAAGTACAATGGTCTTTATATATCTGAAGAGTTGCACAGAGAAGGTAGTACAGAGTTGCTGATTACAATACAGAGGAAGTACAAGAACCTGCTGAATTTTTCAGGCAACTAATTTCAGTTTAACTTTAATAAAAAATAAAACAAAAAAATAACTATTAACAACATCTGTTTTATAATGGAACTCAGTCTTTTGAGAGGTAATCAGATCTCATTTGTTGAAGGTAAACCTGGACATTGTAAAATTCACTTTCCTCAATATGGTGCTATCCTGATATATTGGACTGCAATTTTCAGATGACAAAAACTAGTATATTTACATACTTATTGCAAATATTCCACTCAGGAGAGAGGATTTAGTGGAGAAAAAATTATGAGATTAAGTATTTCAGCTTCCAATTGATGGTTATCTTCCAAACAGGATGAAATACTAACTTTGTTTTAACAGATGAAGCAGGAGGTTTGAGAAGAAAGAATAAATGTGGATAGAGATAGATTTGCAACCTGTTGAATAGTTCCACTAAAAGGGTGTCTGTACTTGGTTCTGCATGAACCTACAGGAAAATACTAACCCTTCCAGAACTCTGTCCTCAACCCTGTGCTGTTCAGGTCTGCAGATGCCACCAATCTAAAGAGATTGGCTAATATATTAGAGGACAAAAGCACAATTCAAAATTACTTCAACAGGCATAAAATTACACCAAATCTAACAAGATGATTTTCAACAGTGGCTGTAGTGTAAGATTCTGCATCTTTGTAAGAGAAGGAAAACCATGATTCATAGAAACATGGGATATTGGTGCATCTCTGCACTGAGCAGGCATTATGATTCTATTCCATTTGATTTTCATATATTTTCATATACCAGTTTTTATCCTTTAAAAAAATAGCCCCAATTCAATTGTAGAATTGCATCCAGAGGTAGCTAAGGGCCAGCATCTACGACAACGACATAAACTCAAAGACAAACAAAAAAAGGGAAACAAGCAGCAGCTGTTTAAAAGCTCTCCCCTCCTGCTTTTTTTCCAGACCCAGTTTTGTCGTCACAGCAGCATTGATCAAAAAATAAAGGCTATTGGCATCTCACAAATTCTTCCTGAATACAAGACGAGAACTGAAAAGTGGTAATTACGTTTCCTTGTCATTTCCTTCTCACATTGGAAGAATAGCGTAAGGTGTGTCTAATAGCCATTGTAATTAGTCATACCACATTCAGATATCTATTCTGCACTATTCTGCAAAACCTACAATAGGACAAGATGTCTTGAGACTTTCCTCTGGCTTAATTCTTTAGTTTTTATTTCATTTTCTTGATGAATAGTTCACAGTGTGACAATAAGGAAGACCCTGTAAATGTAATTAGAACCTGACTGTCACTCTTTCCCCTTTTGCATACATAGCATAAAAATCTTCATGTAGTTTTTAAAATATATAATTTTTAATCAAAAATATATAATTTTCAATAAAAATTATATATTCGGTCAAATTCTAATAAGAAGCTTGTCTGTTATAAGAACATTATTGTAAGATACTCAGAGTGAAATCCTAGGACTTGAAACTAGCAAGGCTAGGTTTGATATTCTCGTTCTTAAATGAGAACTGGCATATTTTCCATGAAATCTTTTCAAAAGTTCAAAGTTAGATTAGACTGAATTAAATCAACTAGTCCTAGATAATATCACTCAGCAGAGACTTCCAATATCTAAAACTTCATCATGTATTTAACTGAAAATCTTGCCAAGAGACTGTTCAATTTCCTGAAAGGTAAGCTAAGAGTCTTCACCAATCCTGGCACCTAAAAGCAACATCTCAAGAAACATTAGGTTGGGGAAATGGTAGATATTTTGGTCAAGCCAACCAGGAATTAAGATGCCACATGAATTCAAAGACAATTTTGTCTCTCTCTTTTGCATGCACAAACACAAAATGTAGAATAAATAGGCTGAGAACTATGAAGAGAATTAGGCCATTTTTCCTTTCAGAACTCGGAATCTGGATTGCAGGCTAACACAAAAGAACAAGAGGAGAATACTATTTACAGACTAATTTTCCTGAGCTTGAAATTTATTATGCTTAAACATAAATTTGTTAGACACCTATGATTATTTATTTGGAATATTAAATGAAGGCATGCATCATTGTATTATAAAACCAACCAAGATATCACATCTGGACATCAAATATATATGAGGCCACAACAAGAAAATAGGAATATAATTAACACCACTACCTTGTTGGCACGTTACTTTTTCATTTTAGATTTAGAGAAATGCTATTTGGATTCTACTTTAAAAGTGTCTATAAAAGCTCCCTAGCAGTGCTCAGCTGGCAATTCTTTGACTTCAGCCATGGCTAGCAAGCAAAATCAGCAAATAAATAGCTTTTTTAGGTGTTACAAATCCACCTCTATGTTATATTAACAGCCGCACAGATTCCATTTCTTCTACTATGGCTTATACCAAAAATCATCACTCGTTTCTTAAATTTCATTTTTCTGCAGTAAACCTTCAGTTTCATGGACAAAAAAATGTTAAATCACATTTATCTTGAGCCTTGAATTTGGATAATGTAATTCATATTCCTTAATATGTAAAATAGAGGGTGAAGACTGGAACGGAAAAGCATTCTCGACAGTGATTGGTAAGCAAAGGCACACTGGAAATACATTATCGAATTGTCTAGTATAAAAATGGCCTTATTCTCAGTAGGTTTTCACTTCATCTATCATGTTAATAAATTCAGACCATCAAATTAATATAGATCAACATGCGAGGGCCAGAATCTATATCCAATTAAGAAATGAACAAATTAATTACAGTGGGGTAGCCAACAAGAGCATAGCAGTTTTCTTGTATATTTATATGCAAATTGCATGAAGATTCCTTTATATTGAATATTACAAGCATATGGAATCATTCCCTTGTCAGTAAATGCTGTTACTAAGCGCCAAGGATGATTTGTTCAGTAAAAGTGCAAACTGGATTATACTCAGAACTCATGTTTTATAATCAGTGAAACATCTTGAAACAGTTTACAATTAAACAACATAACAAATCAAAAGCAATCTCTTCTTGCTACAGGACTGAATTATGAGGCTGAATGAAATGGGTTTTTGGTCATATATTGAACCACCTCTACATAAAATAAATATCTAGGCAACTAATCTGAATATGAAGCTTTTAGGGACAGGAATGCAGGATACTGGCTATGAAGGGAAAAGTTGTTGTGTACTGCTAACCACCGAAATCTCACAGATAGCAAATCAAGTGGCACAAGTTATTTTATTTCCAAACACACACATGCACGTATACACACATACACACAGAGAGATAAAACCATAAAAGTAAATGCATATCTATGCTCTCCTCAGGGTTCTAATGAAATCAATAGCTAAAACAGATTTTGTAACAATCATAATTAGGGATCATTAATTACACAGAGCTGGTGATATTTTCGAAAATATTTCTTACATTAGAAAAATAGAAGTGAGCAATATGTTGATTCAGCCTTCTTTTTCTGAATGGCAGACTCATCTGAGATCTGTAATATTTGTACTGACATAAAAAGTAATACATATCCCATTGGTCATACCCCTTTACTCCAGAATGCCCATTCTTTTTACAGGCAACCCTAATTACATTGTATTGGTAAAAACAAATTGCCTCTTATATAGCTGCTCCAAAAGACAACATAGAGCTGAATAAAGTAATAAAATAAAAGTGTTACCTAGCCCCTTCTCAATCCTAGGATATTATTAGGCAAGACAGCCTAGGGAGGAAATGGATTAAAAATTAAGAATAGATTTGTGTGCATATGTATAAAAGAATACTGGAATCAGAATATTTTTTTTTACTTTTACAAAGTAATTATCCGAAAAAGTTAAGTAAGTCAAAAAAAGGCAGGGAGCAAGATTCAAAAGACACCAGTAGAAATCTTCTGTATTTTAGCTTATCATAAAATTATTGTAAATTCTCACTGGGATTTTGGCAGATAACTTTTTGAGTTATAACAGTGAACTCACATTTCCTCCTGAAATCCCTAGATTTTAACCATGTTCCTTGGATCCTCAAAAGTCAAGTTTCCAAATTGGAAATGCAAAATGTGAATTAAATGTATTCTGCTCTCTAAAACTCTCCAAAGAGGAGAACCTGAATTTACGACAATTTATGATGGATAGATATGAGAAATTTTAGACTATTCCTGCTGAATGGGAATGAGAAAACATTGGATAGAATTATGAGAACAGGGAAATGTAATGAACAAGAATTGAAAGCAAGCTTCTGTTGATCTCTACAGAAACAATACTATTAATTATGGTTAGCAAATCAGCCAAAAATCAAACTGAATTCACAGTTTTCTTGGAATAAAAATTAATTGCCCAATTTTTTAGAACTTGAAAACAATAGGGAATTACTAGTAATTTAAGAGGAAAAAAACTGAGCAACATCAAAATATGCAAATAGTATCCCGTGCAAACTTGCAATTTATGACTCTAGTTTACATTTAACTTTACATGGAAATAGGAAATAATGCAAGTGATGAACTGCTACCAGTGGGCCTGACATTTAAAATACTTTTATCCTTGAGTTACTTGATAACGTGGCATTAAATTAAAGCATATGTGGCAAAATTATGAATTAATAACTACAGGAAGAGGCCAGACAAGATAACTAGGCAGATGTTTTTGGTGAAACAATGGAATTAAAATGCTTTGAAGAGAAAAGCAAGATTCCTATTTGCATCTAAATTTTATTGCATCAATTACCAATATAGTAATACAAGTCTAATGCTGACTATAGTGGCTCTTTCCATAGCATCTGGAAGTGCAAGAGGGATAGTCATCTTTAGAACTTTTTGTTTTATTTTGGAAAAAACAGCCTTGATCTGGGACCTTGCAACTTGGATCAGACATTTGAGAAATAGATTTATTTAAAGACTTATGAGTACCAGCTCCATGCATATAGGCTCTATTCACAGAGGACAATGGTAAAAGAAAGAGCAGATAATGAATACTTACTACCCTCTTCATGCATGATTTGTGTGTAAGGGGACACTGTGGAAAGATGACAAGCGATGGCCTTTAAAATCCTGCAAACAGGATCATGTTAGAAGAAGGGACATCTTTTGAATAACAGCCCCATATTTTTCAGACTCCATCTAACTGTAAACTCTTCATATGTCAGCTGTCTTATCTGACAGTGCTTATCTGAGATTCAGTGTATGGCAAAGCCATAAAAACAAAGACTGTATTAGGATTGTTTCATCAAAGCCATGATACAGCTATATGTGTTTAGTTTCACCTTAAGAAAATAACTATACTAATTTGGGGAACCGCAGAAACACAAAGGCAAAACAAAATTTAAAAACCCCACTCGCATGAAATGCTTGCATTGAAGCACACAAATCATTTTAGAATTGAACATAATTCTGAACACCAGTTGGCAAATATTTCAAGGATATTTTCATGGCACACAGTCAATCTATCTAAGACATCTGAGCTGGAAAGCTTCAGCACAAACTGGTGTCATTCCCATTCACATAGCTGATAACAGCTGGCATACCGGAGGGATATGAAGGCTTCCTGTGTAGCTGGCTTTTTATGGTTCTGATGATAGGAAAAATAAAAACTAAGTTTTATTTGTCAGGCGATTACCTCCTCTGCTTTTCTCTGAAAATTCCTTCTTGCAAAGGAAAGATATACTATATCAAACTTGACTGAAACAAGACTGAAACCTGCATTCATTTATTAGTTATTTACTAATATATTCATTAATATATTACAGATCTTATTCTATTACTATTTAAATTCAATGTAGATTTAATAATCTATTTTAAAAGAAACATGCCACTGAGAAGCAAGTGATGCTTCTTTTTTATTATGATAATGATTACTGAATGTACAATTGTTCTTAAAAGTTTGTGAAACCTTTTTTAAATATTTCTGCATAAATATGGCCTAAACCATGGTTTGTTCTCCACACAAGTCCTGAAACTAGATAAAGGGAGGTCAACAAATGAATCAAAAACACTGTATTTCTGCACAAACCAGGCTCACCTAAAAACAATCCAATCCCTTTGAATATACATACTGTATGGGAGGAAGAGGAGAATACATTTCATCACCACAACCTGTTCATTTATGTATTGGGGAAAATGATACAAAGCTACATATTTGTCTCTGGTGAAAGTATGTGAACTCTAGGAGGATCAAGACATTTGAAGGGAAAATTAGGTTTCAATTCATGGGAGAATAATGAGATGTTAGTGTGGAGGTCCTGTCTTATATAAAGAACAGGTATGTGGAAGTATGTTGAAATTTGAGCAAAGGAAATTCCCAAGGACCTCCAGAAAAAAAAAACTGATGATACTCACCAGGCTAAAAAAGTTACACAACTATTTCCAAAGAATTTGTGTTCCACCAGTCTATTATTAGGCAAAACATGGATAAATGAAGATAATCATTAGCCTTGTTACCCCCCCCACCCTGGAGAGTGCACCAAGGTGAAGAAACCCAAGATAAGGTCTAAGGAACTAAAGGCCTTTCTTGCATTGGCAAATATTACTCTTTATGAGACTACATCAGGTGAACACTGAATAAGAATGATGTGCATAGCAAGGCTGCAAGGAAAAAGCCACTATTCTCCAAAAAGAACATTGTTGCCCATCTACAGTTTGTGAAAGACCAAATGGATGAGCCAGAAGACTAATGGAAGAATGTTCTCTACATATCTATAACAGGGAAATCAATATGAGATGAGATACTTAAATATGGGCAGAAGAAAGAAGACAATGGTTAAAAATAAAACATAGAAACAATAAATTTTTCTTAATAACAATTCAAGGAAAATAGCACATATAGTATCTGTTAAAAACTATCATTACTTTTAGATTTTTTTATCATGCCTTTATTATTTTTATAAATAATTCATGACAGCAAACGTATCTAATGCTCCCTTCTCCTCCTGTTTTCCCCATAAGAACAACTCTGTGAGATGAGTTGGGCAGAGAGAGAATGACTGGCCCAAGTCATCCAGCTGGTTTTCATACTAGGTGGAACTAGAATTCACAGCCTTCTGGTTTCTAGGCCAACACCTGAACCTGGCATCTGTGTTGCCAAAAGTTTTAACTGCACGCTATCATGTCCTTCCCTTCTTCCTGCCCTCAGTAATGAAACTCTGTAGGAGTTATATTTTTCTATAAAGGCTGAAAGAAAGATTTTTTTAAAAAAAGATTCTTGGCCTGGAAATGTTTCCCAAAAAACTATTTATTCTCTGCTACAATGGGGGCACCATTGGAAGACTTGAAAGACCAAATTAGGGACAGAACATTATGGAGAAAATCAATGTTGTTGCTTAATGTCAACACCAATTTACTTGAACATAATCACATCCACTTCGATATGTGGATATGTATGTGCATATCTATATATGTATGTTTTGTCATTTTTATGTTGCCTTATGATTCTAGCAAGTACAGACATATTTTTAAAAATAAAAATGACCTGTTTGTGTTTTTCATGAAGTTCACCATCAATCACTGTCAGATTTATTTGCTTTGATTCTTAGTGTACACAAAATATTTATAAGATCCCTAAATATTACAAAGGGAGATGTAGAAATAAATGATTTTCCAGAATTTCCTGTGTAAACTGATATTAATTGATAGTAGGATTAAAAAATAGTATTACTGAACTGTTTAAAATGTATGGAATTCATATCAATGTATGCCAACAGCTGTAGTTTGAATCATTAACAATAAAAATGTTTTGATCTCTAGATGCTTTGATCTCTGAGTCCCATCAGTTTTAACTTTCAGGTCAATGAATCTGGACTAGAGGAGGTTTGGGTTGGGAAGGATAAGACATTTAATCTCTTTGAATTTTGATGCGTACTTCCACTCCCAAAATATACAATAATGCACTGATATGATACGTACTTTCCTGGACTCTGAAATGCACTTTGACAAAAAAGTGCAAAAAATCTCTGATGAAGATTCTCAGTCCTCCAGGTAGAATTGTCTGGAGGTTGAGCCATGGCAACTGGACTTCTTTTTTTGTGGGTTAGAAATGTTTTGCTGCTTCTCCAAGCTGTTTGACTGAAGAAGCTGCTTGGATAAGTAGCAAAACAAGCAAGAAGTTATGTTGCCATGACTCAATCTGCAGACACTTTGACAAAATGGATACATAAAGAAGCCATGTTTGTATAGTTAGACAAATTGTGCATAAAACCATGTGATACAAGAAAAAGATTTCTTGAAAAAATGCATGTTAGAAATAGGTTAAAATATGAGAAAATAGTTGAAGATATCAGAACCTACATGAAACAGAAATGGACAAGTTGTCCTGTCCTAAACTTTACCCAGTAATGTCTGGAAGGCTGAGGAAATGAATTAGATGAATTAGAAGAGACCAGCTCTATCAGCAAAATTTTTATGCAATGGATCAGCAGAAAAATCAGTTTTTAAGTGCTTGACAGCTGATATTTATAGATAATGAATTGCCCAAAGCTAGTCCATGAGAGAGTGGGTATTGTATCTGAAAGTAGATCCAGAGTAAATAAATAGCATAGGAGCATTGTGGCAACCTCTGTACGATACCGTTATTTTCCTCTTTAGAAATCTATACTTGATACTCCCTGATGTGCTTGGAATACTAGTAGTTACACTGTTAAGAAATATCAATATGATGATTTGTATTACTAATGTCTTCAATGAATAAAATAAAAGAGATTATATCCATATTCAATGTGATTTATAAATGTATAAATGGATGGATATGTATACCTATCAGGAATGTTTGCAGCTACTCCCTACATAGTCTTGTGGTTTAAAACCCTGCACTGATATCTGTTCAGTAATATATGAATAGCTACCCTGCAGGGTTTTAAACCTCAAGAGTAGCTTTGCTCTCCTGTAGTGACAGATATATCACATTAAGTGAGTATTTGAACACCAGTGTATACTGTAATCTGGGGCCAGATACAAATTCAGCTCTTTTTCTCTTTGATTCCCAATCTTTGTGGTGGAGTAATCTTTTGCGATACATAGAACAATGTGGAGTAAATCTTTTGGGGCATACAGAATTAGAATAATCTGATTATTCAGACCATTTAGTAATCAGACTGAATGATTACATAATAAAGAGTGAAGAATACAAAAGTATAGAAAAAAGAAAAATATTATATTTATTCCCAGCCATAGATTACGTGCTGTCCCCAATTTTCACTGTAAAGAAATACATTTTTAACATTGGGCAACCTCCATTTTTTCCTTATATGGACTCTTTTTAGAGAAATGTTCATATTACTCCACTACAAAAAAAGAAGCAGTCTTATAGCACCTTAAAAACATTTATATTGATATGCAAGCTTTCATGGATTTGTTTACTTTATTAAAAGGTGCCAGTTTGGATAAGGAGGATGGTACATATACAGAGTTTTACACAGAGAGTAAGAAGCCCCTTTAATAAGATGAGATGCTGCTCAATTTAATCTGTTACAGCTCTGAATCTGACCAAAAATAAATTGCACAAAATGAGCTTATTGGAGCTGATGACTTACCAAGTTGGATTACCTTGACATTTTTTGAAAGAAAAAAGAAAGCTCTGCTAAATGAAGAAATATGGCTGATTTGTCTCGTTGCCATTAAATATATAAAACCGTGAAAATTAAACTGAAGTGACGAATCCATGCATTATCAAAATTGCTGATCTTTAAAATGCGGCATGAGAAAAACAAAAGGCCTCTTTTTCTTGCAACTTCATTATAAGCTGGGAATTTCTTTACGAGCTCCTATTGGTTTGCCTCAGTTATTCCTGTTTCTTAATAGTTATTCATTAATTGCACTGTGATAAGATCCTCACTGCTCTGAAACATTTCCCCACTGGCTTCCATTCTGTTAAGGACCTGCCTGCCTGCCTGCCTGCCTGCCAAGAACATAAAATTAAAAATCAAAGCACCACCTCAGAAAGGTTTAACATGCGCCACGTGGAAAATAGTTTCTCTAGCTTACAGCCTTGCAATTGCACCACCGGCTTAACACCACACTCTCCCCCAGTGTTTTGAAATGTTTTCCTTTGAAATCCAAGAAAAGAGGGAGCAGAGTTCTTGTTTAACATTATGATTTACACTCCATGTACATCAAAATCCTGTACGTCTTCACAGGCCTTTCCCAGTTTAAATTTGTTTGATTCTGTCCTCAGGTTGTCCACATTCTGGATAATTCTGTTATCAAGAACATTGAAAGAAACAGCACATGAACATATCGTTAAGGTTGAGAGGGGAAGATTATGTGTCTTTGAAGACGAATGTTGACATTGCTATGCCTTTGCTCTGTTTAATATTTTTATGAAAACTTCATGCCTATTGTGTCCCTTCTAATCCTATAGGTTTTGCTCATTGGAGATGTTCTTCTCCCGACTCCAGCCAGCTAATTATAAAATGTAGAAAAAACAAAAAACAAGATGCAAGCATCATCCACATTCAGGAATACAGTCTTGAGAAGGTCTATAAATAATCAGTTCTACACAATGAAAATCCTACCCTTTGAGATAGTGAATACCTGATTGTCTGTGGAGGCCACTCTTAAAATGCTAGTAGGGACAGAAGAAAACCTACAAAATAATTAATGGAGAAAATGTTGATCAGATCCAATTATGCTTTAAACAGCACAACAGGGTCAATATTGATTTGGCACAAATAGGGTAGAAATAAACACAATTATGTTTGAGTCTATTTAAAGAGTTATTTCTTTTTTACATTTCTGTCCAAATTTGTTTTCGTTGTGTGCCAGAAAACCCACCTAATGGCAACTGTCCCAAGGACAATTTACTTACTGAAAATATTCTTAATCAAAAGAGCTCTTTAGCCTAAAGCAGAACAAAGTTGTTGCAGATTTCCACACAAGAATTACTTCACCATGTTTCAGAGTTCCCAGGGATGCAATTTTCAAGGATATTGTCAGCCAAACCTAAGATATCTTAAAAGGACAATACTTCATGATAAGAAATGTGGCAAATCCTCTTATCTCTTTTCATTACTTTTTTATTGAAGTAAATACACAAGGATATGAAAAGGAAACAGAACAATTTAATAGATAAATAAATTTAAGTTGGAATTCCATGTAACTCATCAAAATCAGTTCTCAAACCATTTTCAGGTGTACCTATACAGTAGAACTTCGGATTGCGAGAACCTTGGTCCACAAGATTTTCGCAAGACGAGCAGAATTTTTTAATAAAATTTAATTTGGTTGACAAGCGGCAACTCGCAAGATGAGCAAGCTTTGTGCGATAACATACGTGTCATCAGTCAGTGCGTTCTGTGTTTCCTGTTCAGGCAGCAACCACACAAGAGTTCTGTTGACACTGCCATGTGCAGTTTACTCCATTACTGTGCATGTGCTGTACTGTGAGCATGTGTGTGTGCAGGAAGCCCCATGAAGAAGTGCGGAAAGAAAGGCGATAAGAAGAAGGCTATGATTACAGTAGACCTGAAGAAGGAAACCATTGAGAGGCACGAGAGAGGTGTGCATGTGACTGACCTTGCAAGAACGTGCAGCATGTCAATGTTGACGATTTGCACCATCTTGAAGAGGAAAGAAGAGCTGGAGGGGCTAGATCCAGCAAAAGGAGTCACCAGAATAACCAAGCAACACCCATATGTTCTAGAAGGCGTAGAAAGGTTGCTTCTTGTGCGGCTCAATGAGAAGCAATTAGCAGGTGATACTGTGACTGAGAACATCATTTGTGAGAAGGCAAGGACGTTGTATGTGGATCTCACAGTGAAGTCTCCAGGTACATCAACAGAAGAAGCAGCAGATTTCAAGGTGAGCCAGGGATGGTTCAATAAGTTTAAGAATAGAAGTGGCATCCATGGTCTTCTGAGGCATGGAGAGGCAGCGAGCTCAGACACTAAGGCAGCGGAGGCATTCATTTCAGAGTTTGGAAATTCTGTGACCTCCAAGGGTTACCTGTCACAGCAAGTTTTTAACTGCAATGAGACAGGTCTCTTCTGGAAAAAGATGCTGAGGAGGACTTACATCACAGCAGAAGAACCTGCAATACCCAGTCACAAGACCATGAAGGACTGTCTCACTTCTTGTTCTGTGCCAATGCAAGCGGGGATTTGAAGGTAAAGCCCCTACTTGTGTATCATTCCGAGAATCCACAAGCCTTCGAGAAATGTAAGGTACAGAAGAGCCAGTTAACTGTAATGTGGAGGTCCAACAGCAAGGCCTGGGTCACACGTATCTTGTTCGTCGAATGAATCAACACCGTCTTCAATCCTACAGTGAGGCAGTATCTCCTGGAAAGGAATCTGCCATTCAAAGTCTTGCTGGTTGTGGATAATGGTCCTGCCCATCCTCCAGGCTTTGAAGATGACTTATTGGAGGAGTTCAAATTTATCAAGGTCAAGTTCCTTTCTCCCAACACCACTCCACTACTCCAGCCCATGGATCAGCAGATCATCTCAATCTTCAAAACGCTCTACATGAAAGCTCTATTTCAGTGATGCTTCAAGGTGACTGAAGGAACCACCCTTATCCTCCGAGAGTTTTGGAAGGATCATTTCACTATTGTGGGCTGCCTCAAGATCATTGATAAAGCCTGGGAGGGAGTCACCAAGAGAACCCTCAATTCCGCTTGGAGAAAACTGTGGCCTGTGTTATTGAAAGTGACCTGGAGAGGGTTGTTCTTGAAAAGGAACCAGCTGTCCATGAAATCATATCTTTGGGAAACATGGGACTGGAGATGGATGCAAACGACATTGAGGAGCTGCTGGAGGAACATAGCCAGGAGCTGACTACCCATGAACTGATGGATCTGCATCTTGAGCAATGGCAAGAGGTTATGGAGGAGATCTCATCTGAGGAGGAGGAATAGTTGGAG
>JANHZU010001619.1:338597-350507 GCA_032468055.1 Acrochordus granulatus
CCTTGGACGGCAAGGAGATCAAACCAGTCAATCCTACAGCAAATCAAACCTGATTGCTCTTTGGAGGGACAGATACTAAAGCTGAAGCTCAAATACTTTGGCCACATAATGCCAAGAGAGGACTCATTAGAAAACACTGTGATGCTGGGAAGGATTGAAAGCAGAGGATGAGATGGTTAGATAGCATAACCAGTATAATGGGTATGGGTTTGAGTGGGCTCCAGGAGATAGTGCAGAACAGGGGGGCCTCACATGCTGTGGTCCATGATGTTGTGGAGAGTTGAACACAATTGCACAACTGCACAACATATTAAGACTGAAATAGAACATATAGAAAATATGTACACAAAATTTAAACAAACACTATTTTCAGAATAAAATGGCTTCTTCAGACAAAAGTCAGTATTAAATAGTTGGTACTAAATACTTGCCACTTCAGCCTATGGAAGCTGCTTTTCTGCTTTTTCCTGTTTTTGAATACTGCATACAAATTTCCTGTATTTTTTGGTTGTATTCTAATAAAGAAACTGAGACATAATTATATGCGGTCATGATACCATTGCAAAAACAACAAATCTAATGATGGCCTTTAACACATTACTGTATATAAATCTATATATCACATATATAGATTTATAGAAATCTTTAATAGAATTATTGTTTGTGTGTATATATACAGTATATATTTATACAAAATATTGTTATTAAATATTGTCATATTTGTAAAAGATAAACATAAAATTATATAGTGTAATTAAAAAGAGATAAATAAGCGGAAAATACATACAAAGAATCAACTTCCAATCTTCTTTTACAGCAGTTAGAAATTCATTCTCTCTCCTCCCTCTTTAAAGTTATAACATGATTTTCTTCTTTATATTTAACACTTTTCAATCAACAAATCCATACACAACCAATTCCGTTTTTTCTGTTTTCAGCAAAATTAATTTCTAAAATAAGAAATTTCCAGTCTTTTATTAAAAAAAAACTTGTTGTCTTATCCCTGATCAAACAAGTCAGTTTCGCCATTTCTGTAAGTTCCACCATCTTCACAATCCACTCCTCCATTGTAAGTATTCCAGTATGTATGAAATCTTTTTGAGTCCACCTCACTAGTCTGCCGGGTTTTTTGTTTTAATGGTTTTATTTTATTTTTATTTTTAAGTGCTTTTAATTGTTTTAGTGTTGTTAGCCGCCGAGAGTCTTTGGATTTCGGCGGCATATCAATTTAATAAATAAATAAACAAATAAATTTTCCATGTCTGTGCATATAATAGTCTCACTGCACTACCTATGTTTTTCTTAACATAGAATAGTACCATGTAATTGTTTTCATCCATCCAAAAGTATGAACGTCACAGAATTTTATCTACAAAACCAGGCCCATTAGTCATAGAAAGATAACAGTGCTGTAGTCGCTCTCAGGAATTTTCAGGTAACCCATCACAAAAAAGTAAAAGCACTAACCTAGAATAGCAACAGTAATGTTTTCTTTTTCATGCATCTTCTGTTTAAAAAGTATAAAAAGAAATTGTGTGGAGATGTGATATTGAGAACATATGGGAAACATTATCACGTTTAACTATTCTTTTCCCAGATAATCTCTTCATCTAATGATTGCCATGTGAATTAATACCTGTGTGACTTTGCTTTTTAGTCTCCTGGCATTTGTGCTAGACTGTAGAGAAATGTTAATTCTGCATACATATCATACATGTATCTTAATACATATCATCTTCATGTAATTATCTTAATACATATAACCTCTCCCATTTCTTTCTAGGAGAGTTGGCAACTTGGTTTGCTTTCTAATGTGCCTTCCAAGACAATTCCCCCTTTGCCAAGAGCTCAGTTATTTACTAGCTTTCTTTAGAAGCTACTCACTGTCTTTTAAAAAGACCCTTTTCTATTTAGCTTTCTGTAAAATCCTTTGTAGCGAACTCAACTTTTGTTAGATGTCAGAATAGACAAATATATAGATATATATATTCAGGGAGTCTCTAGGAAGAAATGATTGGTAGCACGGCCACTTCAACAACCAGTTAAGCATTCTAAGGCCTTTTAAAAAACAAAATGTATTTTAAAGAAAGAAGTTTTATCTTGAGATTCCTTCCCCTATATTTAGCTTTCAGTGGTGGTGTTGCCCTTACGTGCTGATCATCCACATAACTTCAAAATTGCTGCAGCACAAAGGATGAGCTTTCTAGATTTGATTTGCATTAATGTAAAGGGGTTTGCATTACCTGCTCCATGGCTGGCGGTTGATCTTTCATAAGATAAAATATTACTTCAGCAGTAAGGGAAATCAATTTTGGGGTCTCTTGAGCAGTTCCCCCCGCCTTAATTAAAGAAATACATTAATCGGTAAGTATACCAACACTAAGATAAAATTGTCCTCATCAACCTATATTGGAAATGGTCATCTTGGAAGGTAATGAGATTGAGACTGGTGTCTTGTTGAAGGACTTCATCCCTCTGAATTATGCAGAGACCAAATGTGCTTTTCATCACTTCAGAATGCAAATCCTATACATGAAGACAAAACGCTGAGGCAGCATTTCTTCTTCCAATCCATAATGCAGTGTGATTGAAGGCTAACAAGGGGTTATGATTTGACTTTACAGTACTTACTCACTATCTGACAGCCTGTGGGGGAAGGTGTCAGCAAACAAAGATCCAGCCCCTTTTGCACCTCACTGCAGCTTGAGAAGGGTAAACTGATTTTCCTAATCATAGCAAAAGAGCATTCACTGTGCAAGCTTTGACACTGTGTACTTAAATGTTTTGGAGCTTCGACCTTTAAACTATGAATGAAACTAGATCTATTAGGTCACCTCTCTCATACACAGAATTCATATCAACTTTCTATTCCCTTTCCACAAAATTATATTTTGTTGGAGCTCAAGATAAATAAGTGTAAGGAAGTTATAGAAAGGTTTGTTATTTATTGATTAGAAGTTTATCTCCCCCCTTTATTTTATAAATAACTCAAGGCAGCAAATGTACTGAATATTCCTTTTCCTTCCTATTTTCCCCACAACAACCATCCTATGAGGTAGGTTAGGCTGAAAGAGAGTGACTGGTCCAAGGTCACCCAGCCAGCTTTCATGCCTAAGGTAGGACTAGAACTCACCTTCTCCTGGTTTCCAGGCCAGCACCTCCACCACTACACCAAACTGGCTCTTTCCTGTTTACCTCTTTTACACATTCAGCAAAACCTTATGGAGAAAAAGGTTATCTTGAGTATAGTTCAGTAATGCTAGAGGCTGCTCAGGAAAAAATGTTGTTCTGACTAAGCCTAAGTCAATCCAATTCTGAACTATCATCTATTTCCCCAACAATTTTAAAAACACTCTAATAATTGTGCATGATAACAATGCCTGATCATCCAGAAAGATGTTGAGGTGAAGGAGAGCAGTGGCAAGGGAAGAAAAAGAAAAAAAATGGCTCAGGCATTAGACAACACATATTAATTGACTGCAATGGCAAAGATGTGACTGAGAGAGACAAACTATGAAGCCCGTAAATGAGGGCATTGGCTACAAAGGTATTTTCTCATCACTGTTTAATTGAGAATGGTCACAGTTGCTAAACAAGGACTATAAGTATTTAAGTATGTTAATTTAATATCAGAATGTTCACTTGCCAAGTATCTAACTCTTAATTGCTTATATGTTTGCTGTTCCCAGTATTGAGTTTATCATGCTCTGAATGATGGTGATGTACATTTCTTAGGATAGACCAGTCTATGTAAAGTGGAATAGCCAAGGCCTGTGAGTTTCCACTCCTACGGTAATAACAGTCTGCAACGTGAGGACACCAAGTGGATGGTTAATTGGGCCCAGAGCCACCACTTTTCCCTTTAAAAAATTTATCCAGATTATATCCTGAGGACAGCAAGTACTTCTGTCCATTTCTGGATTATCACAGAAAGCTGATCTAATTTTCACAGATTTCATTTTTCCCAGGAAAGAGCATAGCCCTCTAGCTGTTAGGACCTTCTGGTCAGGTATTGCCTCAAAAAGAGGTGGGGATTTTTGGCCATCCCAAAGGGAGGATGCAAAAAAAAAAACCTACAAAAGCATTGCAAATTATTATATGATTCCTCAACTGCATTAACTACGTCAGATAATATGTGGGATAATCCATTATTACGTATGCAAGAGTCTTGCATTTCTATAGATTGATATTTAGCTACCTCCGTCTCCTGGAATCAAACTTTTGTTTTTTATTATATGGATCTATTGTCCTTCTTCACACTTTCCCAGAGACAACAGTCTGCCTTATGTTATCAGTCTCCTCTACCCTCAAAGACCGCCCATCATATAGTTTTGGTTTTGTCTATAGCATAGCAGTATAATATAGAAATAATACTGTAAATACACAACCCTTTGAGGGGCAACAAGACATACTTAAGTTTTACAGTGTTTCTACTTTCCGTACAATCAAGAGCTCTAAAATGAGTATTCAGAATTAACTATCCAGAGTCTGTAGGATCCTTACAGTAAAAGAAGCTGAATGGCCAACAGCCAAATGCTTCCTGAACTGAAAATAAATCAAACTTATGTTTTCCAGGTTCAAATATAAGGTATTATGCACCAGGTACTGCAGTATATTGGGAGATACCATTGATAAAATTGTACTGTAGGCCCTTTAAGATGCTTGCAATCTTAGAGCTGAAAAAGAGTGAAATGCATTCTGATTTTTCTGCCTAGTGCATAACTAGCTGTTTATAAACTGTTGCAGATACTGTCACTTTTAATTGGCTTCTCAGAGCATAGAAGAGAGTTTTTCTTCTCAGTATAATTAGACTCTTTTGCTTCAACTGGGGATAGCAAAGTAGTACCCAAAGCAGACAAATAGTGAGCTAAACTTTAGGAGGTCAAAGGCTACTTAAACATTTAAAGGGTTATTACTTCTTCATTAAAGCATTCAGAAAATAATTACAAATCACAGAGAGACTATAGAAGATTTCGAGGCAAAGCATGATCATTAAAGGGAAGTGCAACTAAGGAATCCAACTTCTCATTTACTTACACCATTCAGTTTGAGTGTTCTAAGTTATAAATATAGCCAAAGATATTGCTTCATTATTTTCTGCAACAATAGATTGTAAAATAGCATTTATTACTGTTTTTCTTCTCTCTTCCTTTTCCCAACTTGTCCAATCACAGCAAAGAAAACACTGAAGCAGCTATCTCTGCTTATCTTTTGCCTTCTATCTGCGTAAGTGGGCACATTTTAAGCAGGCATCTTTAACCTTGGCAACTTTAAGATATGTGGACTTCAACTCACAGAATTCCTTAGCCAAACATCTTAAAATTGCCAAGACTGGATGCCCCTGCTTTAAACCAAGTCCTAAGCTACATTTCCCCCATCATTTTAGGTTCTTAATCAGTCTTATCTTATTTGCTATTTATCTAGCATTCTTGAACACGTAGATGATACCTGGCACTGCAGAAGGCTCAATTTATTTACAGTACTTTGGGAAAAACATGTAAAAATGTAGGTGGACAAGGAACTTAGTGTAATATTGGGAGATATCTGCTAGTACATTGACATTCTTTGATGCTATTTTGGGACTTCAGCTTCAGCAAGTTCTCAAAGGCACTCCCTACTCTTCGGGTAAGCAAGATTGTGCCCTCTGCATCAACCTGGATGGATCTCCTTCACATCCTACATGATGGACATTGGTTCAGGATGATATAACATTATCTAACTAATATTTAGATGCCACAACATTTACCTAGTTTCTCATTGTTTCAGTGCTAACTTCTAGTTGAATTTTCTAAATGTAGAAATTAAACTGTTCTGATTTCTAATACAAACAGAAATGACAGATTTCTAGTTTTAAAAATCTCAATACTGAGTTTCACAATGCATCTGGCTTTATATAATGGTACTTGCAGCTGAAATCCACTTATTACCTCCTGACATCTCTGGCTTCTGAGAAAATAAGGTATTTAAGATGCATTCACTTTAATTTTCAGGGAATTCTAATTATAAACCACAAATGTATGTACCCATGCATATACACACATGCACACAAATGTATGCTTTGTAACAAGCTACAGTCAGTTTCAAAACAAGTAACTTACATTCTTGAGGTATGGTTCCTTAAAATAATCAAAATTTGTTATAAATTAGTAGTTTTGTGCATAGATTATATGCTATCAAGTCAGTGTTGACCCTAAGCATCATATAGACCGACCTTTTCAGTTTGATATGTCCCCCAAACTGACCTTTTAGGCCTTGCAATGGTACATCCATTACATTGTAATTGTGTCCATTTATCTTTCTGATGGTCATTCATTCTTCTCTTTCCTTCATATATAATGTTAATTTAGGATCTTCTAAAAGTCCTGGGGTGTAGTGGCACAAGTATTTAAGATGCTGGGCTTGTTGGCTGGAAAGTCAGTGGCTCGAGTTTGAGACCCAAGAGCCACCACGTAATGGGGTGAGCTCCCATTGTCTGCCTAGCTCCTGTCAACCAAGCAGTTCAAAAGCTTGTAAAAATGCAAGTAGATAAATAGGTACCACCTCGGTGGGAAGGTAACAGCGTCCTTGTGCCTTGGCATATAGTCATGGCAGCCACATGGCCATGGAAGCATCTTTGGATGAACACTGGCTCTTTAGCTAGGAAACAGAGATGAGCACCGCCCACTACAATCAGCCACAACTGGGAGGAGAAACCTTTACCTTTAAAAGTGTTGAACCACATAGGAAAAAGAATGGAGAAAGGGCTGGTATGAGCTTCAGAATTCTTCCATCCATTCCATCTTTTCACATATCATTCAATGAAATACAGAGTGAACAACGCCATAGAGGTGGGGGAAGAAATTAGTGTCTTTAATAAGTTGATTGAGCTTGTATGTAACAAAGACCCTTATCTCAGAGCTCCAATGCAAACTCTTATCTCAAGCCTCTTATCTTATGCCATTTATCCATAATGCATCCCTAGCTGGGAAACAGGCAAAACTATCCTTATCGCCATCTCACTTAAAGAAATAACAAAATGCTTTATGTGTTCCTCCTTTGTGCCTGTTAAACAATTATTGCTTGCATGGATCTATAAATAATTTAAGAGGTAAACTAGCAACGCCATGTCCATGATTTCTTAACAGAAAAATTCTGCCCAATATTTCTGTTAGGACGCAAGGAAATTGGTGAGAGGCTTCATTTGCCTCCATTTTATAATTCCATTGGGGAAAGTGGTTAAATACCTTTTCACTTTTGTGTCTGTTTATGTGAGAATGAATCAGAAATGAATTATTAAGCGTTCTTTGAATTTAAGGGTGAGATCTGGGTGCATATGATGCCACAGGTTTAGTGAAAGTAGGTGTACTGAAATCAAGGCCAGGTCCAGATTGGAGATCTAGTTAAAAATCTAATATATATGGCATATATTGCAGAATGAAAGAAAGACAGGATGCCTTAGCAGCTATTCAATTAGAGGACAGATATTATAGCTGAATGGTAAAGAACATGCTTTGAATACAAAATTCTCACAGTATCTGCAATTAAAAAAGAGATTGGGAAATGATATTAAAAAAGAATTCTTGCTGAGATTCTACAAACCTTAGGCTGGAAGGAAAACAGTATAACCCAGGATATCTTAGCTTTGACTGGTTTTAGATTTTAAAAAAATATTAAAAATCCTGACATCAGTTATTAGATTTTAAAGAAAGTTCTACCACTGTTGAGGGTTAAGCAAACCATTTAAAAAGAATAAAATTGGCTGAAGCATTAACTTCCTAATCAGATAGCCAAACCTACCCTAGAGAAATTGGCCAGTTCTAAATTAAAAACTAGATCTAATTATAATTTCTGAATAATATTTATGCATGATCAGACTTGGTATTTCATTACAAACCAGCAAAGATACTGGTTGCCTAACTTATGTTATGATGTACTTTTTGTTTATTGAGATTACTGATAAACATGAATTAACCAAAACATCTGATTGTTCTTTGTAATTGACATTGTATAGGTTATCAGTGCAGTATTAAGCCTAAACCTAAAGAGGCTGTTTTTGGTAATAAGTAGGCTGCAACAGCTGCTCCATAAATCAAGTTGAGCAACCTGCATCCTGGGTTTTAGAATGTACCCTGAACCCTTTGATTTTCTTTCAAAAAGAGAGATTAGCCTAAAAGGAATACAACTGAAATACTTCACTCTTATTCTTCTCCGAGCCATGATTTGCTTATCTCACTCTAACTCTAAATAGATAAGACTCATTTTTATGGCAACTTCACAGTTGATTTATCAAAGCGTTCACCTTTGAATATTAAATATATTATCTGTCCTTCCATTGTTTCCCATTCCAATTAACCACTTCTCACAAAATTAAACCTTTTGTATTAAGAAAAATTGTTTTGATGTCATCTAGAAAAATAATAATTGCTACTTTCTATTTGTCATAGAAAGAAGACAAAACATCTGGGAATTGCTTGTAAGGTGGAAATGCAACTTTGCTTTGCTATTAGGCCCAGGTTTCCTACAGACAAAGTTCATGAGAGCAAATCAGAATAAAGTAGTCCACTACTTTCTCTTACACAAACACACAGACACATTCAATGGGTAGTGTTCATAATTTCAACCATTTCAGCTTTTGAGAAAATTTATGAATTTAATACAATCTTTTACTGAAAGACTGTTTGACACTTATTAAATCCAGCTTGCTTTGGACATTTCACAGCAGCAACAGCAGCAGCATGTCACTCTAGATTTTCCCAGGATAATTTAAACAAAATCCAGAAAATCCAGATTCAATTTATGGTATTTGATACTACAATAAAGTAGTATTTTTATCTACAATCTGCTTTATATATAATATTAATATATCTCCAAGGTCAAACTACCTGAAATATTCTTCCATTTAGTAATATCAATTGCATCATCATGGATAATCAAATTCAGTCAGAAGATTATGAGTAGTCCCCCTTGAGGCCTCAACAGAAATCTTATACATTAACTCCTCTGAAAATTTAGAAACTCACCTTGTAAACTAGATTCTCAGAGGTAATGCAAATTAATTATATTTGGAGGTATTACTTAGTTTGCAATTAACCCTGCTGTTACAAGCAAAGTACTCTATAAAATATAGATATTTTAACTTCTTAAATTCAGTTCTTGATAATTTTTTCCATACAACTTCTGGAATTTTATTAGATATTTCCCTATAAACATCATTGTATCTTCCCATCAAAAATGCATATAAAACAATAATGCTTTTCACGTTGTTTAAATTTCATCTGATTAATTCCATGTTTGCATTGTACAATTATATTATCCAGGCAACCTAAGTCATAACTGGACATTTCTTTAGAATTAATTCTCTGATTATACTGCCTTCATTTTCAGAAAATTATCTTGCTTTAGACACATTATGCAAAGACATAACTCTCTGAAGAAATCTCTAATGCTGAGAAAGAAGGAGAGGAAGAGGAGGACTAATATCAAGATGGACACAATTACAGTGGCAATGGATACACCATTGGAAGACTGGAGAAACAGGTTAGGGGCAGGTCATCATTGGGAAAAATCTGTGTATGTAATTGTAGTTACTAAGAGTCAACTCTGACTTAATGACATGTAAATTAGTAATCTTCAGATCTAGAAACATATTCTAGATTGGAAAGTTAATATTCTGGAGAAAAACTTTTTATTATTTCTCCTATTATAAATTATATTAATTTTCTTACAAGCTATGAACAAGAATTAATACTCTTATGAATATTATGAATGCAATTCAAACTAAATTATATATCAAAATATAAGTAGGACAAATTAACTGGCTAACATTACTGCAGCTCAATTTTAAAAAATGAATTGAACCTTGATAATCAGACAGTGTTTTCTGATCTTACCTTTTCACTAATAACAGCCAATTTAAAGCCTAAATATTGACAAATTTCAGAAAGCCACACTTAAACTCTGGTATGAATAAGTCCTTCCCAGAATGCCTAATGAATAGATACTATACAATATATCAAAATGGACAGGTTCCACATTTTGGAGCAATAATTTAACAGCAAAATCAATTGTTTACAGTTTAATTTCTTCATCAAAACCCAATTTTACAAAGTAATATTTTCTAAGCAAAAAAGAAACTACCAATGGAAATAATTAAGCATAGCAATTATGGTAATTTCATATTTATTGAATTTCCAATGTAGGAAATAAAAACCAATCCTTTTTTTAATACAATCCAATTCTCTAAATCAACTTTCTTAAATATTATTCCAATTTACCTTGATGAAATAAAAATATTTTCCAATAACTTCAAATTATTGGTGTTTCAGAGGCACCTAAACCATTTGGGGGAAATAAGGAACATAACAGACTATAACTATATATATTGTTATTGTATTGCTTTTTGTAAATTATATTCCTTTTGTAATCTTCCAAAAGCTTATAAAAATACCAGAGAATTCCTATCATACAATCAAGTACTCACCACAGTTTCAAAATTACCAGATAATGTAATGCACCAATTGGGACAATTTTTTATTCAAAAATTGGATTGGACAGGGGAATCCTTGATGTTCTCCAAGTTCAGTTGTTTTCTTGAAGACATTTCATTACCTAACTAGATAATATAGTTAGATATATTCAGTTATAGAGGATTTGCTCTTTGTTTATATAGAATGTTTGCTCTTTGTTTATATAGAATCAGCAACATCTTCAAAAGAATAAAATTCACAAGAGAAGAAGAAATCAGCAGCACACTGCCCTTGCAGGATATCCTCGTCAACAAAGAAAATTAGAAAAAAAATCTAATTAGAAAAAGTCTATTGAAAAACCACCCACAAGAGGAGCTATGGAAGAGCATTATTCAGATGCATTGCAGCAACCCAAAATACCAGAAAAGGAAATATAACATCTTCCAACAATATGGATACCAATGCAACTTTATCAAAAAGCACCTCACCAGACAACCTATTATAGCACAACCAACACAAGCTATTAAAATGATAACACGGTCGTACATCAAAAAATCTCAGAAACAACCAAACTATTACAACCACGAAGCATCATGGAGCACAAAAATCAATTAAAGCCCTCCAAAACATCTTAAGTTTTTTAAAGACTCAGTAGGAAACAGTAGTCATCAACAACATACAGTATAAAGACTATAACAGCCACTATGTAGGACATGAACATCAACTAGCAATCAGATGACCTGGTGAAAACTCTCTAATTTCACAGTATATGGACAAATTTAACCATAATTTCCACTGGGAAACTGTGAGCATCCTTATTGTTGTTCTTCAATGACCCCATGGAACACAGCACCCCAGCCCTCCCTCTCTTGTGCTGCCTCCCGGAGTCCAACCAAATACACTCCCATTAACATGCTCGATGCTAGGTAACTATGTCATCCTCTGTCTTTTTCCTTCAATCTTTCCCAGCATCACATTCTTCTACAATGAGTCCTCTCTTCACATTATGTGGCAAAATATTTGAGATTCAGCTTCAGTATCTGTCCTTCCAATGAACAATCATATTTCCTTTAAGATTGACTGATTTGATGTCCTTGCAGTCCAAGGGATTCTCAAGAGTCTTCTCCAGCACCCACAATTTGAAAGTATCAGTTCAGCATTTCTTATGGTCCATGTCTCACAGCCATATATTACTACTGGGAAAAACATAGCTTTGACTATATGGACCTTTGTGATGTCTCTGCTTTTTAATATGTTGTCTAGGTTTGCCATAGCTTTCCTCCCAAGGAGAAGTGTCTTTCCATTTCATGGCTGCAGTCACCATCTGCAGTGAACTTGGAGCCCAAGAAGGTGAAATCTGCCAGTGCTTCCATTTCTTCCCCTTCTACTTGCCAGGAAGTGATGGGACTGGTTGCCATGATCTTAGTTTTTTAATGTTGAGTTTCAAGCCAGCTTTTGCACTCTC
>JANHZU010001619.1:397456-409611 GCA_032468055.1 Acrochordus granulatus
TTTTATTTTAATGTGTTTATTTTATTTTTTAAATGTTTTTAATGAATGTTTTTAGTATTGTTTTGTTAGCCGCCGAGAGTCTCCAGATTGCGGCAGCATACAAATTAAATAAATAAATAAATTATGTACAGAAGTTTCTAAATGAAGATTTACTTAAATGCTAGTTTTATACTCTGTCCTTTTTATTGGGATTTGATAGGCCCAAATCTTGTTTTTACAATGATTTAGAGCTACAAAAAGATTGTTTGCTGGTTCTTGTTCTCCCCCTCTATCCTTAAGTTAACTATAGCAGAATCTTTCCCTTTAACTGTCATGTTTCTGAAATGTATTTCTGTTGTTGCTGCATATGTTTTTAGATTTTTCTTTTCTAGAAAAACATTCATGCCAGAATGCAGGATACAAAATAAAGGTCTTATTTATAGAGAGGCAGATTCTGTCTGAATGTTAAAAAAAAACTTCCTAATGGCTTGGGCAGTTCAATAGTGAAGCCAATAAAGGTGATTGACTCCCTTTTGCCGGAGCTATCCAGATAAAGGCTGAACAATTTATCAGGAATGTTTTAATCTGGATTTCTGCCCTGAGAAAAGGAAAGTGTAATTAGCCTCTTCCAACTGGGTTTATGATAAATATACTCCAAAACATTAAATGTAAGACTGCTACTTCATTCTATTTATTGCTCCATGTCATGGCATTGGGCTAGCTGAAACTTTACAAAATGGATCATACCAGAGATTGCAATAGTAATGAAGGTTCTGTTGTTTTTGAATTATGGTCTGTTTAATGTGATCATCCCCATTTCAGGCATTACTTAATGCTTACGAATACAATTATGGTGTGTGTTTGTTTATCACCTTGAAAGATGGGGAATATATGAATACAAACCTTTCCATCTGACATTGAGTGCTAGACTGGGAATAATAAAGTTATTTTTTTCCAGATCATCAGTGCTGTAGCATTGTTAATTTAATGCAATTAAAATATACAGTAAAATTGTGAGAGATTAGAATTAGTAGAGTATATCCGTACCAAGCTGAGAGTTAGTCGGATTATGTTTTCAGATTTTCAAAAACATAATTAATTGGGGAAAATGTCCATTAATATAATGAAATAGACTATAAAAACCCAAGAACTGAGTTGAAAGTTTAAGGCAATGGCAGGTGGCTGGCTATTAATCTTGAGATCATACTGCTGAACCAACTGACAAACTCATCATATTACGAGTCCATCCAACCTAACAAATTAAATCTCAGAGTCAGCATTAATGAAACCTCAGTAGGAAGAAACGTTCCATAGATAGATGCTTTTAACATAGATTATAATAAGATCTAAATCAGAATGTTATCTGTAAAAAAATTATAGTATAATCCTGTACCCACTTACTTGAAAGAAAATGTAAGATCTATGATACTCACACCTGAAAAAATTTGGAACAAAATCCACCATTTAATAAAACAAAATCTAATATACAAAAGTCTATCAAAAGCCCGCTACTAAAATGATATCAAATAAAAGAGCCAAAATATGTTTTTGGCAAGTAAATAAGTATTAATACTTTTCTTTCCATTAATTATGCTTCAACTAATTCCTTCAGTTCTTAACTAGCTTGAGATAACTCACTTTGGAACTGATACCTTACAACAATAATTTGTAAATATTCACAGTAATTATGTAACATATGCCTAAGCTTAATAAAACTGTGCCAAGATTGTCTCCATTGACCATCTATCAGTGGAAGGGACATATTTAGGGGAATGGATTCCACTGATCCAACTTCCAGGTATATATCGAATGGGCATGGTGTCTACAAGGAAAAGCAAGCATCCAGTTTTGGGAGTTAATTCATATAATGTTGCATGGAGTTGAGAACATGAAGTGTTTTATACACTTCCATTTCCTTTTAATGTCAGAAGAATCCTTGACATAAAGTTATAATTGACAGATAAAATACCTGCTGAAATGGAGTCTAGTGAATTAACATTTATGACAATATAAATTTGTCTTTAGAATGTTAGAGTATCTCTTACCCTACTGCAGTTTTATGAGAATTGAAAACATTGGGTAATTTCCCTCTATTTATTGCTGCTTCATCCTTCCTCTCTTCTTGTCTGTGAGTTGATTTTTGGTTGTAGGTTCCTCAGGGCATCTGCTCATACTTTTGTACTCTGTAAAATTCTGTGTGTGTGAAGGTACTGTAAGAACAATGCAACATTTGGCCTATGATTTACTGCAGCGAAACTTTATTTCATGTGGAGTGGGATGAAATAGAAAATACTGTACTGTGTTTCTAGTTCTATGACTTATTTTGTAAACTTCATTGTTCAGGTCCATCAACAATATCATCATCCCACATTAATCCACTTCAAGTAATGGAACATAATCTACTAGTCCACTGCAGGCTAGTAGACTGAATTTTTTCACCTTTCATATAGGACTGAGATTGAATGAACAGCCCAAAGTTACCCAGTGGACTTCAATACTTAAGGGAGGATAATAACCTGGGTCACCCTACTCCCAGTCTACCATTTTAACAATTATTCCACACTGGGTCTTATGTATATGTATGTGTATACAACTGCATAAGCCCCTCTTCGCAAAGTGCGTATGTTATATGTATATGTATCTCTCTCTCTGTCTGTCTATCGCCATCTCCATCCTATCTCCTTCTCCCTTATACTATAACATCTTCTACAACATCCTTTGATAGCTATGTTCAGTCTTTATTGTTTTTTTTATAAATATAATCAATTTAGGGAAGAGAGTGAATGAATGGCCCAAAATCACTTAGCTGCCTTCTGTGACTAAGGGAGGATTAGGTCTCTCACTCCTAGTCTGGCACTTTTAACCACTAAGCCATTGCAGCTCTCATACATTAGTTATTCCAAATGGTAATAAGTCCTAATCTCTTTAAGGAATCTTATCTCTTTAGTGTGGCTAATAGTTCAAAGCAGGTATTTGCTCAATTTTATAAATATGTATCTAGGTTTTAGTGCTTTCTGTTTTTGTTCATTATTTATAATAGGATATTTAGAAATATTTGTCATTTAGAACAGAACTTCCTATTTTATCTCTATAATTTATGATTATATAAATTATAATTACTGGCAGCAGGATCTATGAGGGGGTCAAAATCAGCAATATGATGGATGCAGTGTCATAACACAAGTCCTGACCTTTCTGTACGTAATTTCATATCACATGAATATTCAAAAGGGTGCAAGTTTGCATCTCAATGCCCTGTCTGCCATTTTGCATATTTGACCCTTTCCCCAAGGACATCACTGATTATAGATCAGTGATTGCATTTCCTATATTAAGAAGAAACCTGTAGCAACTTTTTGCTAAAAAGATTCAGCCAAATTTTTCTGTCAGAAAAAATGGGAAAAGCAACAGTACCAGTCTGCATACTTAAAGAATACATAGGATTCAAAATAGCTGAAATATCATTTTTGTTTGCATTGCTAATTTGCCATTTCTGGCTAAATATGGTATCTGAGAGAATTATTACCTTGATCACTACAGCACTGCTGCTGTACTTATTGTACCATTCTGGAAAAAAATAGAAATAAAACATCTTTGTTGGGATGTCTTTGGATTTTATTTACTTTTGCTGGGAAAGGCACTTCACCTGCTTTGTTTTGTACTGATCTCTCAATTTCATTATTTATTGAAATGACAAAGTCATCTATGAATTTTTTTCTTATATGAATATAAAAATTGAACAATGTGAAGTCTTATTTTTTGCTTGTTACATTCCCTGAAAATGTTATAAGTGTTTTTTCAAAATAAGCTATCTTCCAAATCTTTCAGCAAACAGATACCCACATTAAAAACTGAGTTTTTCTTTTGTCTCAAGTACTGTTGTTAAGGCAAATCAAAACTGTTTGCAAATTTGCTTGCAAATCAAAAATGCAAACCTAGAGACAGCAGTGTGTATTGTAATCAAGATTATATTCTAGGACCACAGTCAAGAATAAGAAAGCATGATTAAATCATGACAAAATACTAAGAAGGAATATCCATGAAATACCCAGCCAGCAATATTTTTTAGAAGTCAGGAATAATACGAAATGAACAAACAATTCGAGGAGTAAGCCCATTCATTACCCAGTCAGAGAAAATTAAATTTAAATTATCTTAAACCAAAGTACTTCTGGGATGTGGATCAGGAAATACTAACTCCAGAAGCAACAAGTTGCTCAAGAACCAACAAGACCCCTAAGCTAATTTTCCATATTTCTCAACCTATCATAATCTGATTTAAATAAAAGGCACAATCTAAGTGTATATTGTGCTGTGGCTTGACTTAAGTTTGGATGACCTTTCATCTAAAATGTTAGATTACAGAATGTATTTATTAGACCCCCTCATTAGTTTAGAACATGTTGTTATTTGCCTCTGTAATTCATATAAAATGAGGAGAAAACTTCAGTTTTCACATAGTGGTATGGAATATTAATTTCATCATGCAGAATATTGTATCAACTTTATAGATGATTTATACAAATTTAAATCTTATATAGGTGGAAAGGCTTCTTTCAGCTGAACATGGGTTTCTTGGATAAGAGAAAATTGAACTCCAAGAGTTTGCCAGACATGTTGACTTCAGTTTTCACAAACAGTATGGAAATTGTGGCCCAATATGTCTCAAGAGCATCACTTGTAGATTCTTCAAATGTGGTGGACCACAAAGCATTGTGAATTATTTGAGGAACAATGTTTGTTGAAATAAAGTGTTGTGTAATCTTTTCCAAGATATTTGCTTACAGTAGATTGGGAAATAAGTGCTCAAAATGAGATGAAATTAGGAATTCAATATATTTTTATATGAAAACACAAGTTTTCTGCTGTTTCATAATTTGATGTGGGTAGTTTCTCCCTAGCACAAGATTGCTCTAATTATTATGTGGGTCCAAATCTGATCTTCAACAAAATGTGTAATAAATGGTTCCTGATATTCTAAAAGTTCCTGAGATTAATACCTAGAAAGGTAAGAGATAAATAATTCCTTTTGTTCTAAAACTATGTTAGAACAGAAACACCATGTGCGGATCCATAATATTTAACATTATACTTATTTATAAATATACTAACACATGTTTAAAAATCTTTTGGGGATAATGTTTTTTACTTATACAGTATTGCTAAATCATTGTAAAAATAATCTGAAAACACATATTATTGAACAGATATTTAAAAATCAAAACAAAACCAGTGAAAACCAAGCCGTCAATGTTTAGTCTAACATGTATTATTTTAGTGTCATTGATGAAGTAAACCATGCATATGTTTGAACCTTCTCCTATCTCCCAATTCTGCTATGAAGCAGGCCTAGAATCATAGAGTTGGGAGGAACCACCAATATGTTTTTTTAAAAAAATAGAATGAGAAAAAAATACATTAAGGATTTACAAAGTGCAAAAATTGCATTAAAAATTAACAAAATATTAAAAGAAACCTTTTATTCTACATGTTATGCTCCAGAATAAGTGTCTCTTCTATATAACAACTGTTCCAATGTTTAACAAATGCTATCATATCTTTCTACAGTTGTCTTTTTTTTGTCTAAACCTAAAGCTATTTCTATCTCTATCCATAGGATTTATTCTCTCTGATCCTATTTGGGCCCTTCTCTGATACTGTTTCCATTTCTGAAATTCTCATTAAAATCTATTGCCCATAATGAGGTAAGGTCTAATTAAAACAAAATGGAATACTTTGGATGAACTGACTGTGATCAGTCACTTCTGGAAATTATACTTTTTTGATGCAGTCTAAAATCAAATTTACTTTCTTTGCAACTACTGTATATTGTGCTGCTTTCTCAAATTGATAATCATCTACTATTCCAAAATTTTGATGGTAAGTACTGTTACTAAGCCAGGTATTTAGCCTCCTGTATCTGTGGATCTCATTTCTGATCTCTAAGTGAAGAACTTTGCATTTCTTTATTTTAAACTTCAGTTGTTTACTTTCAACCCATTTATCCAGATTGGCATGGATTTTATTTCTGTCTTTTGTCGTATTATTGTCCATCTCATCCAATTTTGTATCATCTACATATATGCTAAATACTGTATTCCCTTCCCTTGGTAATCTAAATCATTAATAAAAATACTGAAAAGTAGAGAACCCAGGAGATACCCACTCAAACATCACCAATTTGATGAAGAACTATTGACAAACACTCTTTGAGAAAGATTCAGAGCCAAATATGCATCAGCATAATTGTTGTACCATTGAGCCCAACTTAACTTTATAAATAGAATTCCCACAATTTATTAAGTGCTTACAGATTATGTATTTACAATCTCTTCTAGGATCTTCCAGCACTGATGTCAAGCTAAGTCTGTTGTTTGCTGAAGCGTCTTTTTTTTTAAGCAGCATCATTTACTATAAAGACATAATTTAGTCAGGAACTATCATTTAACCACATTGGACTGCCACTCTCAATCAAGTAGTAATACATTAATCATTATTGTGTGCTTGTTTTTACTGGATGATGCATGTATAGCTTTATTCTTTCAACTCTAAGGGCAAATCCTCACAGCTACTTTGCTGGACTTTCTTCCCATGAGTAAGCCAGTAGGATATCAAGCCACTCTAAATTTTACTGCTTCCATTGCAATATATGGTGCTGCTATTCATAGCCTTAGTACATGCTGTTCTAAATTTTGAGATGTAATTTACAGGATACCATACTGGCTTGGTTGTTGCCCAAACCAACAAGAATTGCACTAGATATTGGAGCACCTGAACATCTGGTAAAAAATGGACTACAGGACTCTGGAGAAGGAAATGTCACCCCACTCCAATATCCTTGCCAAGAAAACCCCATGGGATTTAACAAAAGGCTAAAAGATATGATGTTGAAATATGAGTCCCTAAGGTCAGAAGATATCCAATATGCTGCTGGAGAAGAGCAGAGGGAAATTAGAAGTAGCTCCAGAAAGAGTGGAGTGGCTGGACCAAAGCCCAAAAGATGCTCAGCTGTGGATGTGTCGAGATGAAAGGAAAGTCCAGTGCTGTAAAGAACAATATTGCATAGAAACCCAGACTGTAAACTCTATGAATCAAAGTAAGCTGGATGTGGTCAAATATGAGATGGCAAAATTCAATACTGACATCTTGGGAATCATTGAACTAAAATAGACAAGATTTGGCAAAATTAATTCATATGACCACTATATCTATTACTGTGGACAAGAATCTTAGAAAAAACAGAGTAGCCATTATAGTCAATAAAAGAGAGAGAAAAGCAGTGCTGGAGCACAATCTCAAAAATGACAGAATGATCTTGGTTCAAATCCAAGGCAAACCATTCAACATCACACATATCCAAGTCTATGCCCACCATAGGGGGTAGCCATCCCAAAGAAAAATAAATACAAGGAAGCAAAGTGGCTGTCTGGTGAGGCTTTACGAATAGGTGCGGAAAGAAGGAAAGCTGAAGGTAAGAGAAAGGAAAGATATACCCAATGGAATGCAGATTTCCAGAGAATAGCAAGGAGAGATAAGAAGCCTACTTAAATGAACAATATAAAGAAACATAGGAAAAGAATAGACTGGGAAAGACTAAAGATCTCTTCAAGAAAGTTAGAAATATCAAGGGAACATTTCATGCAAAAATGGGTGTGATAAAGGATAAAAATAACAGCGACCTAACAGAAGCAGAAGAGATTAAGAAGAGGTGGCAAGAATACACAGAAGACCTATACAAGAAAGATCCAAATGTACCTGATAAACATGATGGTGTGGTCATTGATCTACAGCTGGACATCTTGGAATGTGAAGTCAAGTGGGCTTTAGGAAACATTACTAAAAACAAAGCTAGTGAAGATGATTGCATTCCAACTGAACTATTTAAAATCCTCAAAGAGGATGCTGTTAAAGTGCTGCACTCTATATGCCAGCAAATTTGGAAAACTCAGCAGTGGCCACAGGATTGGAAAAAGTCAGTTTATGATCCAATCCTAAAGAAGGGCAATGCCAAAGAATGTTCAAAGTACCATACAATTGTGCTCATTTCACATGCTAGCAAGGTTATGCTCAAAATACTACAAGCTAAGGTTCAGCAGTATGTGAACCGAGAACTACCAGAAGTACAAGCTGGGTTTCGAAGTGGCAGAGAAACTAGAGATCAAATTGCCAACATTTGCTGGATTATAGAGAAAGCAAGGGAGTCCCAGAAGAACATCTACTTCTGCTTCATTGACTACGCTGAGCCTTTGATTTTGTGGATCACAACAAACTGTGGCAAATTCTAAAAGAGATGGGAGTACCAGACCACCTTGCCTGTGAACTGTTTGAAAAACCTGCATGCTGCTCAAGAAGCAACATTTAGAACTGGACATGGAATGACAGTTGGTTCCAAATTGGGAAACAAGTACAGCAAGGCTGTATATTACCACCCTGCTTATTGAACTTATATGCAGAGTACATCATGCAAAATGCTGGGCTGGATGAATCACAAGCCAGAATTAAGATTGCCAGGAGAAATGTCAACAACCTCAGATATGCAGATGATACCACTCTAATGGCAGAAATTGAAGAGGAGCTAAAGAGCTCCTCTTGATGAGGGTGAAAGAGGAAAGTGCAAAAGTTGGCTTGAAACTAAGATCATGGTATCTCGTCCCATCACTTCCTGGCAAATAGAAGGAGAAAAAATGAAAGCAGTGACAGATTTCACCTTCTTGGGCTCCAAGATCACTGCAGACAGTGACTGCAGCCATGAAATTAAAAAAGTTTGCTCCTTGAGAAGAAAGCTATGGCAAACCTAGACAGCAAATTAAAAAGTAGAGACATCAGCTTGCTGACAAAGGTCCGTATAGTCAAAGCTATGGTTTTCTCAGTAGTAATGAATGGCTGTGAGAGCTGCACCATAAGGAAGGCTGAATGCTGAAGAATTGATGTATTTGAATTGTGATGCTGGAGAAGACTCTTGAGAGTCTCTTGGACTGCAAGGAGATCAAACCAGTCAATCCTACAGGAAATCAACTCTGACTGTTCATTGGAAGGACAGATCCTGAAGCTGAAGCTCAAATATTTTAGCCATCTAATGCGAAGAGAAGACTCATTGGAAAAGATTGTGATGCTGGGAAAAATTGAAGACAAAAGGAAAAGGGGACAGCAGAGGATGAGATGGCTAGATAGGATTGTAAATGCGATGGGTATGCATTTAAGTGGACTCTGGAAGGCAGTGCAGGACAGGGAGGCCTGGCGTGCTATGGTCCATGGGGGCATGAAGATTCAGGCATGACTGAGTGACTGAACAACATAGCCTAATCTATGCCTTTGCAAACTTAATCAACCTTGGATGATATTAGAAGCTAAGCTGATTAAAATTTTTAGAACCAACTAAGAATTAGAATAAGAATAAAAATTAGAATTTTTAAGAGCCAACTAAGCTGGTTAGAATTTCTCAAGAGGACAGTAGCAAACTAAATGCCACCAACAATCAAACAAGTCCACTCCCCAGCATGAATCTAGTCAAAATTAAATTTGAATGAAGAGTACCTTTAGGTACTGCAATTTAGTTTACTTGGCTGATATAAGAAAATCAAAATAGGATGGGATTTAGGTAGTGTTTGTATGGGAAATAATGAAGAAATTCCAGGGATATAAGTTAGTCTGGAAAGGCCAAAAATAAAAATCCCAGAATGAAGTAGAAACTACGTTTATACCATTGTTAAGAAAAAAGAGTGGATGACAGAGATATAACAAATATTCAAACACCCCACTTAAAATAACAATTGTATTTGCAGTTGTCCAGATTGAAATGCAATTGCCCAGATTGAAATCCTGCCTACCATCTCTTAGAAAGAAGTACTAAGTACCCAAAATAAAAGAGGAAAACAAATATATTCTAGTGTTGAAGGAGAAGTAATTTATCAATTACCATATACTTGGATTTTTGGAGGATGATAGTGGTCCACAGTTTACAGTATGTTCCCTGAGATGAACTAATTCTCATGGTTAAACCTACTGCTATAAATTCTGCTACATGTCTATATCATTCAGATAGAATTTGGGCTAAACCTGGCAACATAGGTGTCAACTTAAGATATATCTGTTTACAGTGTATTGTTATATTATTAAAATCGTAAGCTGTTTCATAGAATTTAAGCTGATTATAGTTACAAATATGTTTGTAAGTGTCTTTTTTGAACTATTGTTTTTACAATAGTGTTCCCTGTTTTGGAATGTGTTTTGTTTTTTAATAGTGCTTTTAACCACAAGAGATTAAAAATTTATAAATAAGATCAATATGTGTAGCAAAATTGTAAAAAAATAAACCCATGCACACCAAATTTTAAAAAAATAAAAAGGGGAGTTGCCTTTTATTTTTAGATGTTGCCAAGAAACATTTCAACTCCCATTCAGGAGTCTTCTTCAGCCTCATATTAAAAAAAATTGTATGGAATATATAAACACATTTTCCAAAAGGGGAGCAGGAAACTGTGAAACCCAATACCCTTGTTTTCATGTAACAAGCTCAAAAAATTAGTTAATTGAAGGATGACAAGGGGAGAGGGACAAGATTTCAATTGCCCCCTGTTTACAACCTCACTTTTGCATGTATGCAAAATAGACCTTTGGTTAGAGCAGAGGTGATTAAACTGAAACCTTGAGACATCTCTAATCTTTACTGCCAATTTCATGTTTTTTTTAACATGAAAAAAGAAGATTGGGTTTCACAATCTTCTGCCCCCCTTTTGGGAAATGTGTTCATATATTTCATATAATTTTTCTTTCTATATGAGACTGAAGAAGACTCCTGGATGGGAGTTGAAACATTTCTCAGTAACGTCTAAAAATAAAAGTCCAGTTGCCTTTTTTAAATTTGGTGTGCAAGGTTTTGCCATAAGACATGACCAGGATTAATGAGAGTATACATAGACCCAAGGTCAATGCATATTATATAGTTGTCCATATATTTAAGATTGTTGATCTGTTTTGAAACCAAATAAGAAATTCAGGAAATGGTAAATATATTCAATAAAAATATATAAAATTCCATTCCATCCATATGACAGTGAAGACAAATATATATATATCATTCCACATTCCACAGGCTAAAGGAGAATATGATTTGGTTTGTGTTGGTTTGCTTTGTAATGTGAACCTAATATATGATTTATAACTTGGCATATTTGTGAGAGGAGCTAGTTGTAATTTATTTGACATCATATGTATGGAGCTATCTTAATAAGTGTTAAGAAGTTGTACTTCATTTCAAATGCAGAAGTTAGGGTGCTAACTGCTCTGATGAAGATACAGGAACATGTATACTTTGCTGTATGGAAAAGGCCTGCTAGCTGTATGGAAAAGGCCTGCTAGCTGTTTACTTGGCATACTTTAAGATACTAGTATTAACTTTTAAAATAATAGTTTTAATAGCTTAAGATAAGATTCGCTGATAGATCACCAACATTACAAAAATATTCAGGCAACAAGATTGCAGGAGAAGCTCTTGTAGGTATGTTGTGGCCATCAGATGCTTACTTATCTAGCACATAGCAAATAACAGGATTGTGGAACACATTCCTACAGGAGTTATGCTGTACTCTCTTGTTGAATATAGAATCTGTGAAATTAATATTTTCAATTTTTGTGCTTTTTTTGTTTAATTTGTGGTGTCTTTATTATTTATACGGATAGACAAGTAAGAGATAAATAATAAATTATGACCACCATCTTTAATCTGATGCTTTCAAAATGCATTAAGATGTAGCTGAAGTTTTTAAATGCACTATTGTGTCATTTATAAATCAAAGGATAGAATACTTTAGACAACCTATCCTTAATTCCTTGTTATATAAAAAAATCTAGACCTAAAACATTGTCAACAAATAGTTGTCTAGAATGTGCTTAAAAATTTCTAATTAATGTCAGTATATTTCTAGATAATAGCACCCAGGATCACCTAGCTGTTCAGGGAGAATATAATGGAACTATTTCATAGGAATTTGTTTTTTCTATGATACTCAAGGTTGGGCTGACACTCAGTTTGTCAATCCATATAATAATTGAACTGGAAATGAAGGATGGGATGGCTAAGGCAATGTTTATTTTAACTGAGATCATCTAGCGAAGGCTTGGCAGATCCTTTGTTTCAACAATTCTCAGTTTTGGGATTATATTTCTATGAACATTTG
>JANHZU010001619.1:417335-429530 GCA_032468055.1 Acrochordus granulatus
CAGCTGCAATCTCCGGATACTCTTCAAGGGAAGCCCCATGTAGAGCGCATTACAGTAGTCCAGGATTGAGATGACGAAGGCATGAGTGACCGAGTGTAGGGACTCCTGGTCCAGGAAGGGGCGTAACTGGCGCATAACACGAAGCTGTGCAAAGGCTCTCCTCACCGCGCTTGCTACCTGATCTTCAAGTAGGAGTCGCGAATCCAGGAGAACCCCCAAGTTATATAATACATTGGGAATATGTTTTGAAAAACTTGGGCTAAGCAATAGCAATTTTTCTTAAAATTACTGAAAAAATATTTTAAAGGAAATAGAACAAACTTTTTAAATTTTCTTTGCAAGTATAGTGGCTTGGAGAAATACTGTAAAAAAGATTATAAATTAGCAAAAGCCATTCCCAAGCACATAATGTCAAGAGAAGAAAAAAAGGTGCGTTTTTACTACATATTCCCTCAAAAAGCCACTTTTCAGGAAGTGAGATCACATAGCATGTGAAACTAATTATGTTTATTTGAATAGATCATAACTTCATATACTATAAGCCATAAACCATGGTGCATGAATATGATACTGAACACTTCTAATGAAATTAATTTAAGTACACAAAGTTATCTAAGTTTTGTTTATACATAATACAAAGCCATACTGTTGTTTATAGATAGTCCTTGTTTACTGACCACTCCTTCAGCAATTTAAAAAGATTTACAAGAAATCTTTGAAGTTGTACCTGTCACAGCATCTCATAGTAACACGATTGTGATCACTTGGCAACTGATGTGCATTTACAATGATCAGTGTCCCATGATCATATGATTGCCATTTATGGCCTTAAAAATTGGCTTCTGACAAACAAAATCAATATGATCATTAACAATTGCAGCTGGATCTGAGATGGTAAATTGGCATGGTCATGTGATGTTTCACTTTACAGCCGTGTCACTTTGCAATGGAGTCCCAAATGTGGTCAGTTATACTTGTATTTGATTTTAATTTGTGTGAATCCAGCTACCATAGTTTATTCCATGAAACACTGTTAGCAAATGATAAACCATGGTTTAATATCATATGTAAACTTAATCTTCAGTGATGCTCCTAACTACCCAAGCTTAGGCTGCTCATAATACAACTGAGACATGGTCCCTTTAGTAGAGCAGTGACAATACAGAAGCAGCGTTTTTAGCACACATTCAGTAAATTCCTTAAAATAATTTTTTTCATGTACTGTAGCTATATACAAATAGCTGTATATAAAAATAGTAACAAAATCTCCACCACTAAATCCAACTATCTAGAAGAACATAAGAAAACTGAAGCCTGTTGGGGAGAAGAAAATTGGAGATTATATTCCTACCTTAAAATGACAGCTAACAATTTTGAAAGAGTAAATCTATCTCCACTATTGCTTGGAAACACTGCAGCAAGGATTAAGGTAAATAATCCTGTGAAAATAACAAATTTAAATTGTTACTTTATTATGAAGTATACAATACAAAGAAAGTATACACTTTCTTTGATCAAATAAAAAACTTAAGACTGAAAATATAATCAAAAGATAATGGATTAGATAAGACTAAATTAATCTTGGGCCCAATTGAAAATTAAAAAATGATTACAGCTAACATATCATGCATTAAGTAGAGTTTAAAAACGCTGCATATAATTTTATTATCACTTAAAACTAAATCCAATAGCATTTCTTTATGTAATTCTATTAACTGCTATTAATAGTATTTCTTTTATCTTAAAATTTTACATTCCTTGTTAAAAATATATTTCTCAGATATATATGTATTTATTACAATAAGAAATGAAGTAAACTTTTATTAACAAAACTGTTAGTTTTATTTATCACATTAAGTAGTGAAAACTATAACCTTTTGGAATAATTTTTGAAGATTGATTGACACCTGGAACTGGGTTTGATTTATTAATTGTTTAACTATTAATTTTTAACAGTTTAATTCTTAATTATTTCATATTTACTGACATTTATTTTGATCAGTTGATATTGTACTGATTTGGCTTTATTTTGTTGTATACCACTGTGAATTGATTACAATTTAGCAGCATATAATAAAGAAATAAATGCAATTCTATACCTATCTATGCACATCTAACCAGAAATAAATTCAAATTCAATAACATTTATCCTGGATAGTTCTATGTAGCATTCCACCTTAATATACAACTTCCTTAATTATATAAGGGACTTTATGTAATATTTATTTACTTACAGTACAGTGGAAAAGTCTTAAGCCATCAGTAGATTTGTTGTTTTAGAAATGTATAATAACTATACCTAATTATGTCTCAGACTCTTTATTATAATACAACAAGAAAATACAGGAAATTTGTATGCACTATTCAAAAACAGGAAAAAGCAGAAAAAACAACTTCCATAGGCTAAAGTGGCAAGTATTTAGTACTATTTAATACTGACTTTTGCCTGTAGAAGTAATTTTGTTCTGAAAATTGTGTTTAAATTTTGTGTACATATTTCCTGTATTTTCTGTTTGAATCTTTATACAGAGACCGAAAAATAATTTTGTGTGGTCATTAAAACTTTGCTAAAACAAGGTGGGTAGTGACCTAAGACTTTTGCATAGTAGTGTATATCCCGCCTTTATTATTTTACAAATAACTCAAGGCAGCAAACGTATTTTAATTACTCTAGGTCATGATTTATAGCAAAATTGCAAACAATTTGCAAAACTTTCTCAAAAAGGCAACTGGACTTTTATTATTTGATGTAACAGGAAGACATTTCATCCTTCATCCAGGAGACTTTCTCAATTCCATGTGAAAAGGAGATAAGTGGCAAGAATATATTTGTTTCTCACATGGCAGGATACAAGACACACATCAGAAAAAAGTTCTCACATAGCAGACTAACAAAGTTAATACAGGCTGAGCAATAAAGATTTAGAAACTAGTTTTGCCCTTTTGAGTCAGCACAATACACATCAGATACACGCACACTACTTTATTACTACTACTACTTTTGTCGCAATATGGGAAGCATTGTTCAGTAATATTCAGTGTAGCTTTAATACCACTGATGAGTTCTGCTTGTTCATCTTGAACTCTTAATAATGACATATGCTACCTTACCCCATAGCTGCCTTTTTTTTTAATGCCTTTTTTTTAAAAAAAGAAATCCTTTAACAGCACTCTCTCCCTCATTGGAGCAATACAAAATAAATATATTTTTCTTAAATATGCAAAAAAGTAGGATAAAAAAATGAAGTATGATAACAGAATATATCTTCATTTCTTACCAGAGGTTGATGACAGAATATTAACTATTGCCACCTGAGTATCTGAAAGTGCTTCTTGATAAGAGAAATTTGCCAAGAACCACTAGAACATTAAACAGCAGATATTAGCATAACGTTCTATTCCTTGTTTGAATAACTCTTTTGAAAGCTAGAAAAAAGCCTCATAAAACATTAAAAAAGATTGCTTAAACAATCTATATTTAGAAGATATAAAGAGCATAAGAGCATATCTACAATAAAATCAACCTATGTTAAGAAAAATAGTAACTGAGTTTACTGTAAAGTATTTTTCTGGTCCCAGAAAGATAAATCCTACAGAAAATGTTAACTCTACTTATTCTGATTAGAAGATAGCACTTAAGACTTCTTCCTGTCCCATGAAGGAAACCCTTCTTCAGTCATATTGGAGCACTGGCTACAGCAATTTATAATTCAACTTTTCTTTTTTTACTCTATAATTCCTGTGTTGGCACAAGAGCTTGCAGCTGACAAGAGGAATGTGAGAAATATGAGAAAGAACAATGTTTAGAAGTTATCACATCCTGATAGTAAACAGTACACTGAATAATCTGACTTTTAATTGCTAAAACAATTCTCTCCCCTTTTGGGTGGGATTGTTGAATCCATCTTTCAGTGTCCCGAAGAATAGCAATTAAGTCCAGCAACACTTTCAGTCCCCAAAGATGGAGCAGACAGCGAAAGGATATAGGGCAGTGGTATTCTTGGGGAGGGAGAGTGAAAAGTAAAGCATCTTCGATAGATCCATGTGACCAAAGGTAGTATCTTCTGAGGCAAATTGGTCTATCTGGTAATGTCTTATGAATGTAGACGATTTCACACATGTAGTTTGCTTACAGAGGTCTATTAGGAGGAGCACTCTGATGATACTAGAAGGGTGCTGTTTCTTGCTTACAGAATATTTCAACAAAATGCATTCCATAACGCAGCTAACAGTGAATTGTGTAATTTCCAGATTATCTGTTTTGTAGGAGATAAAAAGATTACTGGCCTTCTGAACCCCAAGAGAGCATCTGAAATACATTTTTAGCACTCTTGATTTATAAAGTGCCATCAAGTTGGTGTCAATTCTTAGTGACTACATAGGTGAGTCTTCTCCAAGAGGAACTGTCCTCAACAGTTCCTTTTAAATCTTTCAACAGTTCACTAACTGCCGTCATAATTAAGTCCTTTCACTTTGTTGCTGTCATCCTCTTCTCTTTCCTTCCAATTTTCCCAGCATTATAGACTTATCAAGGGAAATAATAATTCCCATGAATACCAATACTGGATAAAACACAAGGGGAAAAGGCTCACATCTCTGAAGAAATGGTGCATATGAAGGTGGCAAGACAGAGATGTCATTTGCTTCTATAAGAGAAGAGTGCAGGAGGCAAACACAACAGATTTGTTACCTTTCTGCTAAAAACTGCAAAACCTCACTGTTCAAAAGTGCACCATATTATTTGGTAGATGTAAGAGGTATGCAGACATCTGTACACTAAGATGGTTTCTACAGTACTGCCAAACCTGAAATCTGGAACTCGAATCTTCCCACTCAAATTCCAGATACAAAATCCAGGTACTGACTTGAACCTTGATGCATTTGGCTTTCTAGGAAAAGAACTAGCAACCATATAACTTCTCTCCAGATACCCAGTACTTTACTATGTTTTAATGTTTTATCTTTACTGTGTTCTGTTGGATCCAGAAGTGCTTCATTATTCATTTCATCTTGGGAAATGAATAATAGGAAAGACTTGAAGACCTTGTAGAAATGAGGTTGCCATGTTTCCCTTTCTTCCAGCTTTCTCTGAAGAGAGGTGATGAGCCTATTTAGTGCTATGTAAAATTCAACCTTGAAAATTGCCTGTCTCAAGAAAGGAAGGTTGGTGTTGGCCTGTTCTGCATGGATATATTGGGGCCAGTAGAAATCTTCTGGATCCTAACCATTACTGACCTCAGAGGTGGCCTTTTTTCTCCTTTGATCTATCAGGGCTCACTACCTATTCCTCTTGACATAAGATTGAGACTAAGATTCTCAATTCTTCTGTCACTATCCTAACAATATGAAGAAGGAATATCATCTCATGTATTTTTATTGCTGATGACAGCTTTTCTTGGTGTTATGAGACTTCCACCTGCCATTGAGGTCACTATTATTGACTTTTAGTCCAGGGCTCTGCTTGTGTTCCCCTGTGGTTTGCCTGAAGCTCTGCATTTTTCTGGATGCCATTACTGCTGGCATGCTTCCTGCTCCTAGCTCACAGCCCGGTTAAGTACCTACATGATTGTGCTGACATCCATTCAATGGTAGTGGTCCTCACAACCTCTTATAGCAGCTGCAGGGAATTCTTTCCTTCCTCCCACTGACACAGATTGAAACTGAGAGGAAAAGCCATTTGCTTCTTCTAGGCCTTTGCTAGGAAAATGGAAGGGGTTTCTTTTATGGGATTTTTTTTAACTAAGAAGAAGTAGAATAAAGCCTTTTTGATGAACTTCCTCTTCAATGAGTTAGAATGAAAGGATTAGGCAATTTTAAGACAAACAGTAATTTCTGTCTAAGCCTCCCTGCCATGAATATATCTACTGATACCAGTCTTGAAACATCTAACCTCTCTGCCCTTTTGTAACTTGTTTTTAATTGTTTTAAAAAACAGGAAACTGACATATGATGAACAAAAAAACAGTCTCCAGCTTCATATTCTTTTGCATACACTTAATGGCCTTAACATGTCCTGAGAAAATAGACATCCTTTGAAAATTATGACAGGTAACTGTAACCCATTGCATTATTTGTTAGTATGCTGTTAGTATGTTAGTATACATTTGTTAGTATGCTGTTAGTATGTTAGTATACATTTATTAGTATGCTGTTAGTATGTTAGTATACATTTGTTAGTATGCTGACCCATTCAGAAAAATGACAAAGAGAAGGAGAGGTACTCAATATGTAGCTCAGTATTGAACTGTGAATTGCTTAGTGCTAACTTTGATTGTTTGCTTGCAGACATTTCATCACCTAACTAGATAATATCATCAGTGCTAATGAATGTGGGATTTGCTCTCACTTATAAAGTAGCTTATATACTATATAATATATATTGTTTATGTATAGTATATATTGCTTATTACAGTAACTAAAGCCCTCCAAAAAGTAAAATAACGGACCCAGTAGGCCAAGAAGAATAAACCAGGACTCATCTACAATATACAGTATAAGGACTGTAGACAGTCACTATGTAAGATAGACAGGCAGGAGATTAAGAGAGCGCATCTATGAATACCAGTTATAGTCAGAAGTCATGATGAAAACTCTTAATCTCACAACACATGGATAAACTCAAACATAGTTTCAATTGGGAAACTGTGAGCATCCTACAACAAGATCCATCCAAAAACACTAGGGAATTCCTAGAAGCTTAGCATTCAGACAATTCATCTATCAATGGGCACATGGAGATAAACCACATTTCCACACCATTCAAAAGAGTTCATAAAAAAGCTAAGAAAGAAACAAAAAGACCAAAACACATCCCCTCCAGCAACCAACACCCAGATATGTAGGGATTAACACCAGACAATCAAGCAAGCAGAAAACAGTACCCTAATCAAGGAACTACCAAGAAGAAAACCTCACCAATACTGGCAGGGCAAGCTACCATATATAAACAGGCAGCAATCCTCACACTTACTAGCACTGATGATGTCATTAGCTTGTAAGCAAACAACCAAGGTCAGAGAACACTAAGGAGAGGTAATAAGAAGCTTTAGGAGATAAAGGGGCTATAAGGGGGTGGCAGGTAGCTTAATGCTAATTGCTACATTATTTTGTTTCCCATTTATGAATGGGAAAACCTTCTTCCCACCTCTAGATATTTTATGAAAATACTAACAATATGTATACATAGTTGCAAATGCCTGCTGTAAAATAATGGTAATTGTAAATATACATTTAGTTTAGGCAGCTATTTTCCTATTTTTCTGTAAAATGCCCTGAATTATAGCAGCCATAAACTGTCTGGAATATGAAAATGTCTACATGTTGGCTTCAAAACAGAGAAAGTTTATTACCCATTCACATAACTATTAAATTAAAGTCGCAATTAATGGGGTTCAAACTTTTATAACAAATGGGACAAGTTAATCATGGCTAATCTAACAGAAATTAATATTTTTTCTGGATTAAAGCCAGTAATTTTCATTACATGAAAGATGAAATGTAACTGTTGGAAAGCTTAATTTCTCAAAAATTGGAAAAAATCATGATTTCCTTTTTCCAAACGGCTGAACAAATTTTCTGAAAAAAGTGAATTTACAAGAAACTTAAATCTGCAAATATGCATCTCAATGCTAAAATATAATTGTATGCATTTCATGATTACTGAAATTAATGGAATGTACATGCATATTAATGCCAAATACATTCTAAGATTTAGAAATGCAATGCTTCCTGACTCTAAATGCCATACGAGTATAAAGGAATCTAGATCACTTTTTGAATTAATCATGGAATTTTGTCACTTTTATATTTGTGGAGGCAGGGAAAATATACCTCCAAATTTTAATGTCTGATGTTAGGAAATTTGAAGCAATGGAATTACAAATGAAAAAAAAATGAATAATTGCAACTTGTTTTTTTGTTCTGGGGAATTATTGCCATAGGAATGAAAAATAAAAGATAGCTGTCTTTTCCCACAATGAATAGAAGCTTTTGCTCATTAAATTGTCAGTTTCACTAATGTCTTTAAACTAATTAGGGATAATTCTCAAAATCATGCAGTTCTCTAAATGATATGAATAAGGTTAAACAGTTAATATCCCAAATGATCTATCATTTATTAAGCAAATATACTAGAGTTAAAAGACTCAATTTATACCCTGCAACAATTAAAAACATATGACCTACCACAAAGCAAAAGAAAAAGCTGATTTTGGCTACTTGAGGTGCTGTAAATTTCCCTACAGCTTTTAATATTGAATCCTGCTCTTTAACTGTTGGGTAAGACATACGAGACAGTTTTGCTTCCAGTGCATGACTTGCTGGGAGTTGTCGAATCTCCATAATGTTACTGAATCTTACACGAGGTTTTTTGGGAGCTTTAGGTGGGAAAAAATGATGCAGGTCATTTTGTGCATTAGACTGGAACAGAAAAATAATCAGCAAGATAAGGCCCAGAGCATTTCCCCATGTTTGAACAGTTTATATCAGCAACATGAATTACCTATTATACAGAAAAAATAAGCTGGGATTATAGATTTTACTTTAAAAGATTTTGATTTCTATTGATTGTGCTTATTTAAAGAACAAGTCAGAATTCCTTAATTTTAGAGCAACTGATCTGCTTTCCAACTATAACACATTTTTCATGAATTTGGTCTTTAAAACTGAATTCCTGCATTTAACACTGATTTTAAATATGGTATGGTTTGTACACCATCTTGTGGTTAATTCAACCAAAGGCTCACATAATTCACTAAGTGTATAAAATGTGAAAAATTATGCTTCTAGTTCTAGATTTTTATTTTCTAAAGAAATAGGAGTAGGACAACAAAACGTCATTTAGCTTCATGTATATATTCAAGTTTAATTCTTCTAGGACAGATAAATTAAAAGTAAAAAACAAAGGTATCAAATCCATATTGCAATGTGCTATGTTATTTGACAGTGCTAGTGTGTTTTGAAAGTTTGCACTAAGTATCATTTTGTCAAATAATTTTGTAATAATGCTGTAATATAGAAATTCATATCTTGCTTCTCCATCAAAAGTATTTTAAATGGTTAGCATTGTAAGCTGCACTAACTTAAGTATTCTCAATGCTAAGTAATTGTATGCAAAATATTCTGAATTCAAACCATTTCAAATTAGAAGTGTTTCATTTGAAATAAGTTATTTCACATATGAAATGATTGTCTGCAATATGCACACCAGATCATTTTAGAAATGTTTCAGTCTCAGAACAATTATATTGTATCCAAAATAGTCTTTTGAACACAAACATTTTCAAAATCATGAAAATAGCTCATTTGAACTTTAACTGGAAATCAGGTATTTTAAATTCTATATAGTCTGATTTTAAATGTTTTACATACCTTAATCTAAACATCTTCAGAGTTACTGTTTTTCTTAGCATTTAATTAATGTTTAATTGAATCTTTAGACATTAAATTTAGGAACTATTTTAGATATTTCTTATTTCACGAACATGGCTAATCAATCCCTTTTCTCATTATTGGCCTTGTGCAAAAACTAACAGATTTGACTATTCAAATTAACATGTATATTTTTGGTTAAAGCCATTATTTTATTTTTGAATTGATAGAAGATTTCTTATTTACTGCTTTATCTGGTCATTATCCTTTTGTATTTAGAATATATATAGGTGCACAAAGTCTTTACGTACAATACAAAAAGCAATTAACTATGGATTTTCATATTTCTAGTATTATACAGACATATAACAGTGATATAAAAATAGACAATTGTTCTCAAAATTCTGAAATATGTACTTACTTTTTTCAGCATCACTGTTGCTATTACTTTTTTCACTTGGCAAATCATGAAATTTTACAGGAACATACAAAGGTTCACTCTGAAATACAATATAACAAATTTCCCATTATGTAACACAATTTCAAAACAAAATCAAGATCTCTGGGCAATAAGATGAACAAAAATGTACTCAAGATTATACAGAAATAAACAAAATTAAAATCCCACTGTTTAGATGTTTAGCTGTTTGGTAGACATACCCAGACTTTGGTAGACAAACACACCCTTCTCAGTGCTACAGTAGGAGATCCTTCTCCAAGTAGGACATATGACCTCATAGTTCTTCATGTAAACTGATAAACTTCCTTGCATGCACAAATCCATTTTATGACCAATCAACTGATAATTTAATTGAAATATGAATTTCTCTTTTTAAACACAAGAGAAATTTATTTTGGGTCAATAACTTCAAATTGTTCTTTAACTATGAAGAATCTATACTTACATGTGCATAGGCCATCTAGCACATACTGTGAGCTTCAGGCTCCAATAACTTTTGCATCCCTGCTTTAACATAATCCCTTTCTGGATTTTCAGACAGAGTTAAATAAGAATGTGATAATTAAAATAAATTGCAGTGCAAGGCAATCCAAAAATGAATTAACAAAAAACAAAATCCTCCCTATTGAATTAACTTCCATTTAATTGTATTGGCTGAAGGAGGTAAGGCTAACAACAACAACAAAAATCCATTTTGCATTATAAGATGGCCTACCACCACATTTTTTTCTTCCATTCAATCGTGTTCAGAGATTGCCTTGACAAGCCCCTGCAGTTTTTTTGGCAAGGTTTTTCAGAAGCGGTTTGCCAGTACCTCCTTCCTAGGGTTGAGATAAAATGATTGGCCCAAGGCTTTGTGTCTTAAGGAAAGACTAGAACATATGGCCTCCTGGTTTCAAGCTTCATGTTTTAACTACTACACAACAGTCAAAGTAGCCTTATGCAAACAAATGACTGAAGAAATTTGAACTATATAAGACGTATTTCCAAAAGTCAAACATAATATACCTTTGCAAATCAGAAATATTTGTTACAATGTATCTCTTTATCATGCCTAATCTGCTTTTGTTTAAAACTACAAAGTATCTTATTTGGATCTATTTTTATTTTAGTATTAATTTGAAAATATAAATTACCATACAGTAATACAATGTTTAAATGAAAAAACTTACCAAAGAACTATTCACAGTATTGTCAGTTGTACAAGTGGCAAAATAACTTTCAGCATCTGCAAACTAAGCAGAAATGTAATATCTCAAATTCTATTAAAACAATATATCCAGTCCTTTGATTTAAGAAGTAAGTTTATATCAGAGAATACTATTGTCACCAATATCTTTGACTGAGATACAGATTGAGGAAAAATGGCCCACTGACAGCCATGTCTTCATTCTTCCTTTATCTTGCTCCTGATCTGGCATCAGCTTCAAATCCAAAACTTACCATGGCATAAAAACTATTCCAAGAGAAGAATAAGAGACAATAAACACTATTGCTTCAATAAAACCAAGTAAGATCAGGGGCATATGGCAGACTGACAATAAAGTAAATCAGTATTTGGATGTTATTCCCAATTATCCAGCTGTCAGCAATAAGCTGAACACTAGTCTAGAAGCCAGCAAAAAACAAACAAAAAGGAAACTATGATGTGTTGGTTATAACAGTTTTATTAACATTTATCTGAATAGTTTCAAACATCAGCATTTAGCAACCCTGAATTCCCAAATCTTGCTTGCAACTTCTATTAGTTCTGACCATTGTGTATGTCATTTGGGCATCAGGATAATTTAGTCCATCCTCCAGCTAGAAACTTAAGTTACAAAGGGCTAATCTAAGCATTCAACCTTCCATAATATCACTGGCAAGCCACCACAGATATTAAAAGGGGTATTTGGGAACTATAAACAAGAGCTGAGATGTTATTCTTGAGTCACTGTTCAGCTGTAAATTATTCTATATCAGAGGTGTGTAGTGCTTTGGATTCTAATCTTAAAATAAAACAAAATCCACTTCTTTAAGACATCTGCACTTTCCTGAGATCACACAGCCACTGCAGAGGACAGTTTTGTGATCCCAGAAAAAGCAATGGCTGTTTTAAAGAGATGGGCCCATACATGCTCCAAAGCATCATTTGGGAACCAATTTTAAGTGCTGTGTAACCTTCCTACTTATCTCTGGCTATTTGGGTGCAAGGCCATTTCATAGCACAAGATAATCTGAATGAAATACAGTAGTGCCTCACAAGACGAGTAACTCGCAGGGCGAGAAACTCGCAGGACGAGCGAAAAGTTTAATCAAAAAATATTCCGCTAGACGAGCCGCGACTCACGAGACGAGGAAACTTCATGCCAAACCTTGCGCGTCAT
>JANHZU010001619.1:468496-481435 GCA_032468055.1 Acrochordus granulatus
CCTCTGATGAGACCTGTCCAGTATGGTTGAACCTCTGGCAGAGCTCTCATCTTCATTAGAGCACACAAGCCCCCCAAGCACAGCAAGGTGGTGCCTCACTGGGCATATTGGCTATAGAAGTCTTATGTTTTCCTGAGTAAAATGGCTGTAATGCTCTGTCATATTAGGCAATCTCAGCTCCCTATGGAAGCACTTGATAGTTTGAAGTGGGAATATTAGTATCATGCCAAAATATTTTTTCTTAACTCCTCCAAAGGGAGCTCCATCTAAGAGAAAGAATCATTCTCTGAGGTTACCAAATTCTTCAGAGAAACAATTATCTTCCACCTTGAGGCCACTTAAAAGTTCAGCTGCAACCATCACCTGTCTATATCTTTTCAGGAAAAAAACTCTAAAATATAGATTTGGTATTAAATGGAGAAATGGAACACAAAATTAAAAATGCATATGCATACCATTTCTCAAATAGAGAGTATCAAATCATATGTTTAGCAAATGTCTGATTATCTATATTTTAAGCAGCATTTCAAAACAATTCAATCAAGTTGGCATCCAACATTAATCTAATATAATATCTCTACATAATTTTATAATAACAGTATGGCTCATGAAACAGTAATAACTATGAACCAAATAAAGAACCCAGGGCACATTTTTGGTTATGAAGGACCATGTGGAAAAGTAAGATGAACTAAACTGATTCTTATGATGAAATCACTTGAAATATAAACCAAAGGGAGTTGATTCTTGGGAGAGGCTACATGGGCACAATCCAATTGAAAGCCTTGGCCATCTTTCATTCCAGGTGGCTACCAGGGCTTTAGTTGGACCTTGCAACAGGTCAGAATAGCTCCCTCTAAACCCAGCTGAGTCCATTAGTCCCACATAGGTGGAGGACAGCAGTAAATACTGCAGAGCCAGCAGTAGGTGATCTGACCATGACAGGAGAGAGAGAAACGTCTCTCTCAATTCTAAATCATATTGCCATTACTCTGACACAAAAACCAAATCAGATATCACTCTTATACCTTGAGCCTGGCTGACTTGGGACAGACCCATGGCTGTCATGGCCATGAACTCCTAAGTTACCTCAGACTCTGCACCTAGAGAAGTCCTTTGGTCTGAGGAACTCCACTGCTAACCTGCTCAACACTTTGGCATGCTCCTGCTTCTACTCCCACCTAATCCTTGTATTTCAAATAGTATAATTTCCACAAAGAAACTGCCGCTGCCAGCTCTTCCAAATTGCCACTGTTACCACTGCCAAAACTCCAGCAGCCACTTCCTCCATGAATGCAAACAGAAAGCTTTTCCATTGCTGCTGCTTGTGTCCTTACTGCTGTTGCACTGAATATTGCTAAACAGCTGATCACCTTTCAAATCACAGCAACCCATCTTTTCCACCAGATAAATGCTTTTCTTATCCCATAGCAAAATGAGAGACAAGTGCAATAAACCACAGGTATCTTTGTTCCAAGTCATCCAAGAGTCTGACAGACAGACAGACAGCTGTGCTTGTCCAATGGGAAACAGCTCAGGTCCAATGGAGGGAAGCTAGGGAGATCAAACATTCACAGCCAGAGCCTGATCAGCAGATAAAACTGATCTCAGAGCATAATGGGAAATAAAAAAGAGTATCTGATCAGGGAGTAATATTCCATTTCCCCTAAATGCTCTCTCCCCTCACCTTCTGTCATCCCTTCAAAGGAGGCTAAGTGAAGAGACAGACTCCACTGGTTTGACTGGAACTCTACTCTATTGAAAGGGACTATAGTAACACAACTGTAAATGTCTGTGTTTTCCCTTTCCACTCTCTTATACTCAAGTGAATAATGGTGGAGCCAGTCTGAGCTTCTTTTTTGTGTTTTTTGCTTCTCAGATTTAAAACATGCGTTTACTTTTATAACCAATTCTGGGCATTTTTTCCAAGATTATCTCATGGATCTCTACACCTTCTATCTTGCCTTCCACTAAGGATTCACCCTAATGCCCTCTTTATCCCTCCTCCTCTGAGCCCTTCAAGCTGCCCCCCTCCTCTGGTCATTGGCATCTTCCCTCTGCCATTTCATCTGGTGCTGCAGGGAAAATAGATGCCTGGTTTCCACTGAAGCATTTGCCTCTCACACCTGCCAGGTGTGTTGGGACGTACATGCTGTATGTTAAGTGGATTCTTTATAAACCTAGTTCCTGTTCTTTTTAAAGAATGGGAGATCTGTACTTAAAAAAGAGAACGTGTCATCTTCTGATGAAGCTGTTATCCATGGAAGTGTGTGTGCTTACGGTATAGGTGTCTCTCACCTGGTCTCAGGAGAGCTGGAAGCGGTGGTTGTAACTTCTCCCCTTTTCTGAACTTGACAGTATGGTTCTAACCTGTCATTCTGATAACTTGATAGGTGGATAAACACTATATTTAGGTAACTGAGTGAATCAACCCCAACCAACCTCCCCTTAAAAATGTGATTGGTGATTGTCTTTCTTCTGAGTCTTTCAGAATGACACTTTCAGGAAAAGAAATGAAGTTGGAGAAATCCACCCCCCTGCTGCTCTTAAATTGCTCTATGTGAATCCTGGAATGACTTACTGGGCTAGATTGCTGAGGCAAGATAGGACTCAGGTGTTGAAGCAATGCAAATGAAGCTGGAATATATTTCTTCCAATTCAAGAGTGGAGGAATGAGCATGTGAATATAGTTGCAGGAAGCCCCTCAGCTAATTTTCAAATTGTAAATCAGGGGAAAGTTAGGCATATTTTTCTTGCATAAGTATTTGTCTTTCCCACACACACATTTTCTTTTTTCTGATTGATCAATGCTTTCATTTGAACACCCATGCTGCCTTGCTCCACTGTTTGGAGGGAGGGAGGGAGGGATGAAGGAAGGAGGATCCTAGAGACTAGAAGTTAATTTCTGCATCTGCAATATAATTTGAACAAAGAATACATCAGTTCCATTCATTTGTGTGCTAGAAATCTCCCCCAGACTTTCTTGAAAGCTGCCTTCACATCTTTGCTGCGTGAGCTGTATATGAAAGGATTGACCAGAGGGTTGACTACTGTATAGAACAATGCATTTCTCTTGTCCTGCTCTGGAGTATGTTGAGAGTTAGACCTGGAGTACATTATGAGAATGGAGCCATAAAAGAGGGTGACTGAAACCAGGTGAGCTGAACAAGTGAAGAAGGCTTTGCAGCTAAACGAATATGCACTACAGCTGCCACAATCCCTAGATAGGAACTCACAATGATAGTTGTGGTTATTAGCAAATTGCAACCAATGGTAGTTTTCAGGATGAGTTCATGCACTTGTGTGTCATCACACTTGTGTGTCATCACTTTCTCTGAGTGAACCAGTTCTAACCTTGCCTGTGTGAAGAGGCTGAAACAGATGAGCACTCCTGAGTAAGAAATGCCCCAAGGTGGAGGAAAGAATTAATCTAAGGCAGGAAGATGAGAGCAGCAGTTTGGACTTCAAGGCAATCCAATGTCCACGTTCTCCACCCTAAGATGGAGGTCTTCCACCATTTCTATGCTTTAGAGCCACATCACTGCATTCCATCTTCTGTGTTATAAAATCACTTTTAAATTCACACAGTAAACCATCCCATTATTTTTAAAAGCTTATTTTTCTAGGAAACAAAGCAAAAAGAAAAAAGAAATTTTGCAATGATCCAATCCATAGCATCCCAAATTAAGACAGGCAAAATTATCCAATACAGGAGGAAGCAGCACAGCTCAAGAACTGTTCTGGCTGCAACAGAATGTAGGCGAGGATTAGAATTCATGGTCTGTGGGAGAGGCATAAAACTAGGTAAGGCCACTATCTAGTGAGGTATGATGAGGGAACATAGGATTTGGCAGGGCCTTTCACTGTTGACATAAACCGCAAGTGAAAAAATAAGGTGATGCATAAATACCTGATGCGTTGCAAAGGAGCAATTTTGCACATATGAATTTTACAGCAATTTCAATCTGAAAGAAACAAAGAAGGGAGAAATGTTGTGCTATCTATAGGCTTATATATTATACTTATATCATCATTTCACAGTACAGGTCACATTTGGACTTTAGTCTGGTATAAAATGTGTAAGAGAAATAAAGTGCACTTGCCAGCCTTGCAACTTTAGCCTTTGGGGGCAGAGCAAAAATGCTTCTAAACTATCTCAATTGTTTTAAATGTTGCAAACACAGCTGAACACCATGCATCTTCCTCTAATTGACAAGGAACAGATACAAATGCTTGCTTAATTCTTTAAACAAATAGGGTTCTTTTCCTAAAAATATTTTTGCCTAGATTCATATGACCCTGAAATGCATTTTGATAATGTCTGGATGTGCATAAATAATTCTGAATTTCTTATTGAACTATCTGAGAATTTTTACTTCATTTTATTGGTTGAGTTAAATTCTTTCCAAACAGCTCAAAAAACACAGCTGGTTCCTCTCACTATATTGTTTACTACAGCCTTGTGAGGTAGGACAGACAAAGAGAAAGTGACAGATTTAAAAAATTAATCAGTGAACTTTATAACCAAGTAAGATGCCATAAACATATAACTGAACTCTCAGATTGGAAGGATGAAAGTCGTCTAATCTAACTTCTTCATTGAGAGAAGATGCATCTCTCTATACATCCGTAATTAACTCATCCAAGGACTTTGTAGTCACAAAACTGGCAACTTGCATCAAATTAGTATGTGAAGATGCTCCCAACCCTGATTCCCAGCCTTGTTTTTGGTTCACAACTTTCTCTCCCTTAACTTGCATTGGCAACACTAGTATTGTATTCTGTAGTTTCAATCATCAGCCTTTATCATCAGTGTTTTGTCATCAAACTTACTCCATTTTATTCACTATATCACTATTATTTGTGACATTTGGCTCTTCATATTTAGCTATTTCTAAGGAATAAATACATTCAGTTAATGTTCTGTTCTTCTACTCTTATTTTATTATTAGAAAACCAAATCAACCAAGCTTTCTTAACCTGGTTCCTCCCTCCCCAAATATACGAGAGTCAGTTCCCATAATGCTCATCCAGAGTAGGTGCTGCATGTCCAAACTGACCAAAAGCGCAACACATCTAGAAGGCAACTGGATGGGGAAGACAGACCTATTTCTTCCCTGGAATGGCTCCATCTGCTGCTTTTTGGTGAAGGCTAAAATGTATCAAAACAATTCCATGCACTGTTTTCTTTTGTTCATGCTTACTTTTATTTTCTTTCTTTTACATCACTTACTTAATGGTGCACTAAAGTTGGAGCCCACAGAAAAGGGGGGAATTAATTATGCAATAAAATTTGGATTTGCCTGTTTATTTTTGTTGCTGATCATGTCTGTGAAGACTCTCACTCATCCAGGGTAATTGCATCGCAACAAAGTTTGAAAAACAGGCATCTGGACTGGATTTTTCTCAAGTCGAAGATGTTTCTCACCTTTAATCCAAAAGGCTTTCTCAATTCTGAAATTGAACTGGTAACTCCATGAAATGGTAACTCCATGAAAATAGGGTGAAGATAAGCAATTAAGGTTGATAGGAAAGGACTAATAACTCTTGAGAGTAATCATGTGACAGTTGGGAATATGAATATATATGTATATCTGCAGGCAGATGATGCTTTCTTGTCAACAAGAACCTAAATGACCTAAAGTAAAAAAGTTGCTTCTGGGCAGGTATGAACATGTACTCTTACCTGAGAGTACCTCCTTAAAAACGCTGAAGAAGCCTTTTCTTTGGCTCAGAATAGCCCTGCAATCTACAAAAATCCTGCTTGAATGATTAATGTGCCAGCAGCATGTCCATGCCTAGTCCAAAACATTTTATTGCCCTCTGTCCACTCCAATCATTACCAGCTCTGAGCAACATACATAACTTTCATCTATAAAAAAAGATTTAAACCAGTAAAAATATATTAAACTCAAGTTTAATAACAACACCCTCTTCATGTACCAGGGAATGCCAAAAACTGAGTTAAACAGAGATACTCACTGCAAGAAGGATCAAGCTTATACCTTATCAGCGCCCATGGCCTGATGGAACAGCCAAATTAAATTATGAATGTTTTCCTGAAATCATCTAAAGGTATTCCTGAGCAATTTTTATTGCAATAAATCTTGGCTTCCTTTTGCTGTATTGATGAGATTTTATGATCACCATCATCACAGAAAGAAGGACTGGCAAGAAGTTTTGCAAACTGCTTTCCATCCTTTAGAGTTCTGTGCCTTCGACAGAATGAACACAGGAACAAGAACTTATCAGGTATTCTGCATCATGTCCAAGGAAAAACAGACAAGAGAATACCAAATGAATGAGGCTCTGAATACCTCAAATGAGGCTCTAAGTAGCTCTCACTTAGGATAGAGCCACTCTAATGGAAGAACTTTCTCCGCTGTCATTTCTCATCAAGGATAATAAATGATGTACATATGTGCCACTGAAAGATGAACATGTTGCTCTAAATCATTTCACTTTGTTTGCTATAGTCTTTACCTCTTGTAGCATCTTGATCTAACATAACTACAGACACTACTGATTTCATCGTTGAGGCTTGGAATACCAATTATCAAACAGGAGCTGTATGGCTATTTGTTTTTGTGCTGGAAAAAGAGTGGGGAGGAGGTTCCCTATGTACGATTTGTACCCAAGCCCCCATACACACCCTGCAAAGGAGGAGGAGGAAGAGGAAGAAGACAATAGACCATGTATTCTAAAGCCCATCTAATTTGGACATATAGGCATACATCTAGCAGCTTCGCAATTACATTGCCAATAAGAGCCAGTTTGGTGTAATAGTTAAAGCTCCAGGTGAGAAACTAGAAAACTCTGAGACCTCGAGTTCTAGTCCCACCTTAGACATAAAGCCAGCTTGGTGACCTTGGGCAAGTAGCTCTCCTAGGAAGGAGGCAATGGCAAATATCTTCTGAAATCTTGCCAAGAAAACTTCAGGGACTAGTCCAGGCAATTACCAAGAATCAGCACTGACTTGAAGGCACAAATATACACACCTTTTTGCACTGGAAAGGAAATGTTTGTGTAGGCAGGACTGCTGTCCATTTGTTCCTGTTCAGAGGAATATGTTCCTTCCATGTCCTCTGCTTCCCAACATGCTCCCAAAGGCTCCACACTGAATTAGACTAATTCAGAGTAAGTCTTCTTTCTACCAACAAGGGCTGCATTGTGAGGTCTTTGGTGCTCTCTGAGCTTGGTTGTTTTCTTGCAGATGTTCCATTACCTAAGTAGATAATATCATCAATAATTAAATGCCTGCAAAAAAGCAACAAAGCTTAGAGAGCACCAAGGGCCTCACAGTTCAACCCTGAGCTACAAAGATTCTCTTCTAAGGACTGCAATGTTTTGCAAGCACAACATCTTGCAGTGTGCAGAATCCTTGATACCACCTAGCAGCAGAGGGAATCCTACTCAGAGCAGGGACTTGTCCAGGCAATTGCCAGGAGTCAACTCTGACTTAAAGGCAATAGGTAGGTAGGCAGGGAGAGAGAGAGACAGATAGCAGGGTTAAAGATTATAACTTCAATTCTCCCTCTCTCCCCATGCATTTGATTCTACATGGGAATGTTACTTTTATATATAATAATTTACCTTTATATCTACATGGAAATTATATAGTCTTTTCCCACTCTTAGTTAAAATGATGCTATCCAACCATCCTTGAGTGAGTACAAAATAATGCTAGTATAAAATCTGCCAATGTATTTTATCTTCCAAGTTGAAATAATGTGAAATAAACATATGGGAATACAGTGAAGCAGAGAAGAGCATGCAGACTCTGGCATGATTGTGCAGTTATCTGGATCCTGTAGAGTGAGAGAACTGAAACTGACAAATACAGGGAAATTGGCAAACAAACAACAAAAGCCTAATTCATCATCCCTCCTTATTTTCTGGACACTGCAGTAAGGGACAGCTAAGCTGCTGCATCGTAAAGGAACATAGATTAGCTATTCCTGACAGTGTAAAAACTAACTCTCACACATATGGGAGCCACACTTTTTCAGTTCTAAATCAGTTTCTGGGGACCTCCAATTCATTTGAAAAGAGTTTTAGTTTTCTTGTTCCCACAAAATCAGCAATGCTAAGAACTGACTAATGTGATTTCCATCTCAGCTGTAGTGCCATTGGAAAGGCAGCAAATTAAATGTTTCAGAATTTTTTTAAAGGTACTGGATCCTGAGCTTCAGACTATTCCAAACCTTCAGAGACAAATTTAAAAAATTGCATTTCTTCCCATTCAAGAATACAAATGAACAGAGGTAAACAAACAGGTAAAATTGATAAATATATCCAGATTTCTCAGTAATCTGGGACAAGCAGAGTGCCAGAGTACAGGTAGTCCTCAATTTACAATCATTTGTTTAGTGATTAATTGAAGTACAATGGCACGGAAAAAAGTGCTCCTGATCAGTCCTCCCACCAGCTCAGCATCCCCACAGTCACATGAACAAAATTCAGGCACTTGGTAACCAGCATGTATTTATGACAATTGCAGCATCCTGGGATTCTGCAATTGCCATTTGTGACATTACCAGCTGACTTCCAATCAGCAAAGTCAATGGAGGAAGCCAGATTCACTAAATGTCATATGATTCATTTGCACGGATGATTCACAACTGCACTGATTTGCTTAACAACCATGCAAAAAAGGCTATAACATCGGGCACAAGTCACTTAACCCCCAGTTTGCTTAGCAATGGAAATTTTGGACGTAAGTCAAGGACTATTGTAATGTACAAACTGTCACTCTATTTAGTGGAGGGGATTGCTATTGCTGCACAAATGGCCTCAGCTTGGGGTAGTACAGGGATTTTCAATTACAGATTTGCAGTATTTCAAATCAGCAGAAGTGAAGACAGTTCCAGATCACCTTCAAACAGCTCTGATTTTCAAGAAGAAAACCAGAGACAGTGTATAAGTATCCTGAATTTAAAACTTTTTATATGTTTCTTTCTCACAAGGTTATTTAAGTTTTCCATAAATATGGATAGATCACCTAAAACATCCCGTACTCTGCATTTCTATTCTGCAAACATGAATGACAGAAATTGCATTTTAAAAGTATTTTAAATTAAAATATTTTTCTTCCCCTGTAACCTCTCCAGTAAATATTTTCTAAGACAAGCTGCGCATAAAAATATCAATTTGGCAAAAAGCTGTTTTGAATTTCTTAAGTGCATGCACTGTATTAATTATGGTCTTAACATGTTAGAACTTAGAAAACGGTGCTACCCATTAGAATAATCACATCGGTATAAAACATTCTAGCTACGTTCCCGGTACTAATTACCTAGAGGTTTGCCATGAAGCTTCAATGGTACAATCCAACTATCCTTTCCAGTTAAGTGGTCAGTGCTTTAAACTGGTGCCTGGGATCAGCAATGGGCTGGATGAAAGTAGATAAAAGTTACATCTAGATTAGTCAAGCGTTTTGCTAATGAAAGATCTAATTGATATGAAAACTGGAAGGAAATATTCCTTCTGAAGATCATTTTTGTTACCGTTTTCTTCCTTGAACTTATTCATTTCTCTGTCAGAAAGCTTTTATATTTCACCAAACCTAGCTAGCATGGAGGAGACTCTTTAAATTCCTTTTTCTTTGTGCTTGAAGCCAAAATGAGTCATCTTCACCATTAAATACAAATTCGCACACAATACCGGCTGTTAATTATACCCCCTGTCTCCATTAAGGATTGAAGGGACACTTTCAACTTGTCCCTGGTTGGTCATTGTACGTGCTCTCTCACTTTTCCCCCTCACAAATGCCGCTGTTATAATTCAAGTGTCACTCAGAATAATCAAAACAGCATTTCAGGAGACACATCACAGCCAGCAGATTGTGAAGGCGTTGTAGAGCCTTTCCTTTCTCCAGCATAAAACAAATGTTGGTGCATTCTTGAGGAATGTTGCCACCCCATGCACTCCCTGGCAGGTAATCAGTTCTTCTAGTCTATGTGGAATTTCTTAGCCATGGACCATAAGAGAACTAGAATGTCTGGACTGAGTTTTGAAAGAGAAGAGATCCAGCAGGTCTGTGTGACTGGCACTAACAAGCTTCTCAAGAGGATTCAAGTAAATGGGACATTTTCTCTTCCCTGTTCTCAGAACTGGGGTGAGGAGTTGAAGCGGAGGATGATTTTTGGTGGATCCTTGGGGACTGAGTGGGGACGATGTGAGCATTATGCTATTGTTCCTTATGATGGCAAAGATGCGGTTTCCAGGTTCTTGCAGTGATAATGAGGATTCGCACTCTGGGTTTTCATATATATTTTAATGGAATTGGAAAAAGAAATGGTTCAAGAGTGAAGGAACTGTGCTTCCATTCTAAAGACCTTTCTCAGATAAAGTCCATTCATGGTGCTACTACATTCATTTTTGCAATTTTTACATGAAGGCTGAGTTCCACAGAGCACATTCCCTGAATGTACAGTGTGTGTGTGTGTGTATGTGCGTGTATATACAGTACTGTGCAGAAGTCTTAGGCTACCATTAGATTTTTTTGTCTCAGCAATGTATAATGACCATATATAATTATATCTCAGTCTCTTTATTAGAATACAACCAGAAAATACAGGAAATTTGTATGCAGTATTCAAAAACAGGAAAAAGCAGAAAAAAAGAGCTTCCATAGGCTAAAGTGGTAAGTATTTAGTACTATTTAATACTGACTTTTGTAGTCAGTATTACTGTAGAAGCCATTTTGTTCTGAAAATTGTGTTTAAATTTTGTGTACATATTTCCTGTATTTTCTGTTTGAATCTTAATAGAGAGACTGAAAAATAATTATGGATGGTCATTTAAAAACTTTGCTAAAACAAAGTTGGTGGTAGCCTAAGACTTTTGCACAGTTCTGTACATATCCCAATGCTGCATGTGCATTTGTAAATTAAGGTGAACTTTCATTACATTCTGCTAGTCTTACTTAAATATCAGTTTCACTCAAATTTTACCTGCAAAATATAAGGGGAACAGATTGGAATATTAAAGGGGAACAGGCTGGATATTTAACCTCTTATGCTAATGTATTCTAAGTCTGCTTTAGAAAAATTGCCATAGATATTTATGCTTTAGTAACTCTGGATATAGCTAAAAAGACTTAAATAATTACTAGTTTCACTGTTGCTTAAAATGTTTCATTATAATAGTATTGTATACTTGTTGCAAATATGTTATTATATTAATGATTGTTGTAGTACACAGTTAAAAGTGCAAAGGAGAAATATTGGCTTCTATTAAGGCAGGGGGCATATGTTATGATTTTGCTTTTTGTCCAAAAATATTGGAGAATAGCACAACTAGAATATCAGTTGCTAGTGCATCAGCAATGTATTGAGTCTTCCTCGATTGAATGCATGTGAAATTTCTTCTAGAATAGAAGTCTTAAAATGTAACACAGAGTCTATTGAAGTAAAATATGATTATAAAGTATGTGATTAGCTTGACTGTCACATTGAATAATATATTAGTATAGTATTAACTCAGGTTTACTATGTGAGTTGAAGTATGGGCTAGATAACTATTAGTCTGGTTTGCTTTAATTTGGAGTCCTACATTAAACGGGATCAGATGAAATGACATAAATATCCGCCTCCAATTTTAAGATTGCAAGATTGGTTTTATTGAATTATTTTAGTATGTACATAAAATGTGCTTACTCAATTATTTTTATTTATAGAAAATTAAAATCCCTGAATCTACCATATCATATGAATACCTAATCTTTTGCATTAAATATGAAAGATACTATCTGATAACATTACCAAATGTAGTTAACATTGTAGCTGTGTTTAATAGTTGAGAAAACATGTTGCATATGCATTTATGTATCAATACATTTTATAAAATTTGTGCATTTGAGTGCTTCTGCACAATTCCCACTAATTTAATGCTTCTCTAATATATACATGATAAAAACTTATTTTTGATGCAGAAAAACTGATTTTACAAAAAAAAAAAAAAGCTCAGAAGTCTTATAGGTTTGTATCTTTAGGCCAAGGTGCACAAGTCTTGTTAGCTCTAGACCTACCAAACATTGCATTGCATCCTAAAGATCACGCTCCAGAAGTAAAAAGAGCAGGACCCCATTATGGTAGAGGGTATTTCAGGTCTTTCATTGAATAAAATAGTACATTAAACTTCTGTAAGTCTTAACAGAAGTCATCTGTTTGCCCTTTTGAATAAAAATAAAATTTGTTTTCATCTACTCTAAGGATCATAAAATGGTGCTGGCTAACTTCACCACTAAGGGTACTTTTTGCGCTACTACCTCAGATCTCAGAACTTTTTCAAGAAGCCATATAAATATTCCATATGTAAAATTACACATATATTCCCAGTAGATAATACGGAGTAGCTAAGATTGAAAGAAAACTTGTTGAATTGGTTATTGTCTGGGTTTGCTAATAAAATTTAGTTCCTTCCACTACTCTCTACACATTAACAAAATCTGCTCTGGTTTAGGGAACTGGACTTAATGGGAATGGTTTTAGGGATATTGTACATAGAAGAGCAAGGAGAAGACAGAAAACTTGGAGGTTCATTGAATGTCTGGAAATCCACTCATATAATATTTGATGTAAACCAGTGTGCTGATTCCTCGACATAAATAGTTTTCCCAGTGTTGCTATTAACTAGTATGAACTGTTACGCTTGAACAATTATAACTTAACAATTACTGCAAAAATGTGCTTTACTTTAACAAGATACTCAGAACATGATAGCATAAACTATATAAGTATCCTGTGTAATTGCCCTTTCTGATCATTATTTATTTTATAATAAAAATATTTTAAAAATCCCTCTATTTATATCTTTGTGGTAAAGTTTTCCAAGAAATGTCTTCATATGTGAGATAATTTTTTGTTAAATGGATTTTGACTGTAACTTTTGTACCTGGAATAAAATTTCTGCCTATACTTAGTAGCATAATAACAG
>JANHZU010001619.1:503123-514548 GCA_032468055.1 Acrochordus granulatus
AGACACTCTTCGTCTGGCTCCTCTGATGAGACCTGTCCAGTATGGTTGAACCTCTGGTAGAGCTCTCATCTTCTTCAGAGCACACAACCCCCCAACCACAGCAAGGTGGTGCCTCACTGGGGGGGAATAGATCAAGTACTAATTGTCTAAACATAGGTGACTAATATTAATTTTTGACATCCTCCCATTTATACCATTTGTAAGCCTTCAAGAGTCACTTAAATGAGATGGGCAGTATGGAAATGTAATAAGTTTGGAAGTAAATAAATACCAATCTATGTCTTAGTTCTAAACAAAGCTTTTTGTCCTGTTTTATTTTAAATGATCAGATAGAAAACTTGGTATTTAGTTATTTTGATAACTCTGTATACTTTTCCCCCCTCAGGAACGTTTTAGTTATGTCTGCCCTGACTTAGTGAAAGAATTTAATAAATATGATGCAGATGGTACCAAGTGGATTAAACAATATACTGGAATCAATGCTATCTCAAAGAAAGAATTTACCATAGATGTTGGCTATGAGAGATTCTTAGGGCCAGAAATCTTTTTTCATCCTGAGGTAAATTGAAGCATGTTATGTGTGTGTGTTTTCTTCCTAAATAATATTTGAAGTAAAAGAGAGGGGGTGGTTGCTACACTTTAAAGCTACACCACTGATGTATTTCTTTTCTCACTGTGAATTAGATGCCACCAGAGTAGTTTTTATGTTGAACTGAAGGAATAAATGTTTCTCCTCACTGATGCACATTTTTTTTCATGTTGAATTGCTTGATTCATTGCTTTTCATGTAAGATGTGTAGGTGGACTCTGAATTGTTCAGCATATGATAACAGCAGGCAAAATAGAAAGAGCAAAGTGATCAGATGACATGAGTTCTCCTTAATTCTGGCTTTCAGTGGGTTGTATCCAGGCTTTACATGTGGCCTTTTTCTCTCAGAACAAATATTTCTATTCTGTTTTCCCTCTTCAGGTCTATGTGGCCATAGGAACCACTTCTGTGCATGCTTAAACACATTGCACATTTATCTATATCACAAAACTGAAATATTTTGCTTTAAATCATAATACTTTCCATCAATCTCTTTGATATAGTATGAAGGGATAAATTAATGTTCCTAGATTAAGATAAGTTTATCTAAAATGTTATATGTTTAAAAACTTCTACCGTTACATTTTATATACCTAGGGATGGATAACTGGATATCCCAGGGCTACATTGACTTTGAATTCCCACAGTTGCATGGTTTCTGTCATTTTGAAATTGGAAAACAATAATTCTAGTGTAAGCCCGAAAATATCTTAGCATAGTTTTATAAAATCTGAAAGAAATGCCTGAACTTCCTGAAGAAAATCCTGTCTTTCTCTATTTTCTATTAATACCACACCACAATGGTCTTAAATATCTACAAACATGTTAAATACAGTCAGAAAAAGCTTGTTCAACCGTTTTATACAGGGAAAACAAGGCAGAAGGTGTGGATGTATGTTTTGCTTCACTTTTCTCACTTCATTTTCCTTTTACTTAAGAATAATTCTTCCTAAATCATGCCATTTTTAATATAAAATGCCTGGCCAAATAATTTCTTTTCATACATTGCTCCCCCTTTAATTTGTGGGTTAATTATCATTAGTTCCTGAATTTATTCCATCTTTCCTCTGACTTTTTTTCTTGAGGATGCTAGAGTAGTCTATATTTATCAATCTATTCAATTTTTAAAAATAATAGTGGTCTAGTGGTTTAAGTACCTGGCTAGAAACCAGTAGACTGTGAATTCTAGGCTTGCTTTAGGTATTAAAACTGGTTGTATGAATTTGGGCCAGTCACTCCATGTCAATCCAATTAACCTCCTAGAGTTGCTGTGGGAAAATAGGAGGCAGGAGTATAAGATATTTTCACCACTTTGAAAGATACAGAAATATATCAGGATAAAAATATAATAGTAATAAATAATAATACATAATAGTAATACCCACTTCTGTTTTCAGTTTGCTAATCCAGACTTTACACAGCCCATCTCAGAAGTAGTAGATGAAGTTATTCAGAACTGTCCTATTGATGTTAGACGCCCGCTGTATAAGGTAAGAGTATATCTGTAAAATGTGTCAATAGATAAAAAGCATGTATTTATTTGTTTCCTAAGAATCTCTCTCCTTCTCTTTTAGATGAAATAAAAGTAATATTTTTTTATTAAAAGTTGATATGTGTAACCAGAACTGACATTTGAAAGGATGGGGGCTGTATTTATCATTTAATATAAATTTGGATCACAACATATGAGCATGATATTAGCTGGTTGTGCTCATTGTTCCACTTATGCAGTCTTCTACTCCCTGATCACTCTGTTTGATGGGATTTGTACTTATTTTGATGTAATACAACATGTTGATGTGAGGAATGATCATCTGAGGCAGTTGACTTTATTTCAAAGTCAGTCTTTCTCCCTTTACCCTTTGTTACTGGAAGAGTTTTTATTTGATTTTCCATTATGCTGAAATTATTTGAAATTGTTTGGAAGTAAAGTCTTGAACAGGTCACATGTATGGTAATTGCAACTATTATCCTTTTCTGACTGATTATAAATGTCATTATTACTACTGTTCCTAATTTCAAAAGTGAATATTAATTTTCAATGCTGCATAAGTGATTTAATTTTGTGTGCAATTTTAATTCAGAATATTGTCCTTTCTGGAGGCTCAACAATGTTCAGAGATTTTGGACGGCGTTTGCAGCGAGACTTGAAAAGGACTGTGGATGCTAGACTGAAACTTAGTGAAGAACTGAGTGGGGGCAGACTGAAGGTTTGTTTCCTAAATAATACAGTACATTGATATGGATGGCCAGTGCTCTGGTTTAAATATCTGCTTGGAACGGGGATCTTTAACAACATCTTTATATTATTGAATAGAATAGCATTAGTCTGATTTTCCTTGCTATCTTTGTAACTTTTTTATTATTGCAGAAAGTACTCCAATCTGTGCTTTTGAAATGAGCAGTAATGATGTAGAGGTAGTCTTTTCCAGTTAATGCAGCTATTTGAGTACTTGGTGTATTAGAAGTACATAAGCAGTTGATCTGTTGGTCTCATAGTGCTTTGTGCCCTTCTTCTTCCCTCTACACCTCTTCCAGCTGGCTCAGTTTACCTCATTCTTTGACAGAATTTATTTTATTTAATTACCATATTTTTCATCTGCTCTATAATATCTCTGATAGACGATATGGATAGGAACACATTAAAAGCAGAAAGGCATTTATTAATATTCCTTTTAGAATTATCCACCAATTACAATTAAATATTGGTTGGTGGCTGTAAGTATTAATGAGCTAACACTGGCAATAATCAGCCATGAGGATACAGAGCTTATAGAGCTGGTGAAGCAGTAATCCATTTTATTCTTCTGCTTAAGAGAAAGATTTAATTCTGTATTGTGCAAGAATTAGCCTTAGAAGCTTCAGTACTATCCTGTGTGAACCAAGCATTTCAGAAATTAAGATTTATTTGAAGCAACTCAATTTTGTATCCCTCAAATTTGTAATGGCCTATTTTGTACATTGTGAAAGTGTTTAAAATTCGAAAACCAGCTACAAATACTCTGAACAATGCCTTACCTGTTCAAAATTGCCTTTTCAGAATTAAAACAAGGTTCAAATTGAATTTTTTTGCCATCTCTAATTTTGAGAATTTGTTTCTTGTTTTTAAAAAATAATTTTTGTTTTTACTAACAAGTTACATACAATACTATGTGTTAATTTCCTTCAATTCTGGACATTGCTCAGTCATGCACTGCAATAGGAATAAGAAGTCGTGTAATTTAATAGTATTTTCTGTAAAAATTGTGATTGCAATAAAAAATGTAAAAGAGATTTATTAGAATTTAAGAAAAATGACAAATAATTGCTAAATTATCTATGCTGGTTTTACCATGGAAACCCATTGGAATTAAAGCAAATGTTCACGAACCAGAATGTATTAATGTAAATTTTGAGGTAAAATATCGAAAGCTTATTTATACTACACTAATATGTGCTATTTCTCAGTAAGGTTTTTGCTAAAAGCTAGTCTTATTCTTTTTATATGGAAATGCCAGGAATTAAATGTAGAAATTACACATCCAAAGCATATTTTTCTCCTGCGATTTCTATAAATTGTATTTTTAGTGTTACTTGTTGAAGCTGTTCAGCTATGGGGCTAAATGAACACTGGGTTACAAATTATCGATCACTCTTCCTCCTCTCTAGAGCTAAGTAGGTCATATTAATCAGTAAAGTGATTCTTGTTACACCAGAAAAAAAATTATTTCAGTTAAAGTTGTGTAAATCTATTCTTAATATAGTGGTCGTAAATGGTAAACAATAGTGTTTTAATCTTGTGTAACATGATATATATTATGTTGGAGATAATTGTTTTGTATTGCATTGCATCTTATTCCTTGGAAAAATATTAAAGCATAAACATTTATGCATAGTAATTTTGTAATATAGTAAAGTATGTACATGTATACTTGTATATTTTGTAGAATTAATAATTATATTTTCCATTATAGCCCAAACCTATTGATGTACAAGTTATTACTCATCATATGCAAAGATATGCTGTTTGGTTTGGAGGATCAATGTTGGCTTCCACAGTAAGTTTACAAAAATAGAAAATAATTTCTGAAGAGATTGTTCACTATAATAATCATTGTAATATTACAATAGATAATAGACATTACAACAACTGTTGTAAAAATATTTAGAAAAAAGTTTCTTTAAGATGTTGGTAAATAGAATAAAGGATGCCATAGAATTATCAACGACCCAGTCATAAATGCATAAGTGTCTTTATCTCTTCCTGGTCTGGATGCAGCTTTGAACTTTGAGTACAGGGATAGATAAAACTTTTATCTAGGGTGAACCATGAGACTTGTGAATTCATGGAAGTTATCCGTTTGGCTTCAAGATTTCTCAAACAGAAAAAAGCCTAAGCCCTTTGGTTTGGGTAGATTTATGATTTTTAATAGGAGTAATGAGTGCCTCAAGCCATTTCAGATGGCTTCCCAGAATACAAAAAAGGCTTTAAAAGTTCAGGTCCATATACTCAACAATTATATGTCCCCAAATCTCCAAATGTACACTAAAAATTAAACACAATATTTTTTTCTAGTTCTTATATCTTCCTTTAAAGATTGGAAACGTTTATTTTTATAGGGGAACTGCATCAGTGCAAGAACAAATATGTTTTTTTGCATGGAAATTATTTATCCTTTTTTCCAAATATTTTGTTTTAATAAATATAAAAGTGCAATATGATCCAGTGCATTAATTTAATTTTGTCTTTTCTTTTTTAGCCTGAATTCTACCAAGTATGCCACACCAAAAAAGATTATGAAGAAATTGGTCCTAGCATCTGTCGTCACAACCCAGTTTTTGGAGTTATGTCTTAAATCTGACATTTAATGAATTGAATTTAGCGAGGCAAGGAAACGGTCTCAGTGCTTGTTTGTCTGGATGGTTGGTATTAAGATAAGAAATATGACTTGAAAATAAGAAAAAAAGACCAAACACAATTAAACAGGAATATTTTAATAAGTGTCTCAACATGTGATATAGTGGGAAGCCAAAACAATTCAAAGTGTTTTTTCTTTTGACTGATATATGAAGCTGTGCATAGCAAAACAAAAGAAGTTGGTCTTTGTTCTTTTTGTGCCCTAATATTTTGTATATTAATGGAATATCCAAGATTTGATGGGATTTGATGGTATGTAGATAGTCAGCTCTATAATTCTTCTATTGTACTCTTAATTGTGTACAATGCAAGAGCCTGTTTATATTTCATACTTTTTTATACATTGAAAAAAATATCAATGACTGAAAGTAATGTTAATATTTGACAAGAAAAATACCAGTGACCAATTGGAGGGGAATTTGAAAAGTAATAATGCCCACATTGAGCTTCATCATGTAACTCTAATAATGTCAAATTATGACCAATCTTCAACTTGCATTCCATACACAATGCAACTTGACAAACGCTTTTGGAACTGAGGGGCTACGTCTTGGATTAAGTGATGCCTGCTAGTGCTTTCTGATTTTTTGGTGCATTTTCATTCTATTTCTTGCTTGGGGAAGGGGCGGGAAAGTAAAGACAAGACTGTTGGACAAGTATTGCAGTTCTGTAGTGTCAATTCTAATTGCAACCAAATATTCCAATTATGAAAATGGGTGTATTCCACCATTCCAATAAAGACACAAACATTCTTTTTTTAATATTCATGTGAGGCCTTTCAGTTTTGTTGTTTAATCATTTGTGAAGGTCCTTCTAATCTGCGGTTACAGTTTTTCACTCCGTAATTTGGAAAAGTTGAGAGGGGATACATGTATGCAAGTGGTGTGTTATCTATTTAATAGCAAATGCAGTTTTAGAAGCATAATTCTAATTAAATATATGTTTTTCATGAGATTTTGGTAAATAAAGCTATTGCATTCTTGGTGTCCTGTGTCACAGATTTGAGACTCTTAAGAGAATCAAGTATAAGAATTATATTCATGGTATATTTGGTAAAAAGTAGACTTGATGGGACTGAGTATATAGAGTAAGTAAAAACAGAAATATTACCATGTTTAACTGAATATCAAGACAAAGCTCTGCTTGATTGGAAGCCTTGAGCAGAGATAGATTCTGATCATTCTTCCATCTTAGACCTTTTTGGATAAGTGGAAGGTAGTCATAACTTGAGAGTGGGACTTAAGGTGCATCCTGGTTGTGATCCATCTTTACAAATGTTGAATGTTTGCACAGAAATATAACCTAGTATGACATTTGAATCTAGAATTATGTTAGGTATGTTCACACAGTGAACTATCATTAAGGGTTTAGAAATCTTATGTCAAATCTACATTTGTTTTTTAATAATTTTTATTGAAGTTTAAAAATACAAAGATAAAAAACTAATACAAACTAAGAAGAATTTGCAGAGGGAATAAAGGGAAGAAGGGAGGAAGAAAAAAAATCCATATTTGGATATCCCATGAGTTAATCATTGTACTAGTTGGTTTACCTGTTGATATGAAAAAAGGAGTAAAGAAGAAATAAGAAGCTGCATACATGAATTTTTTTAAAGTCAGGATTCCTTATGTCTTACTGTTTGCAAAAGCTTCAAGCAGCCCATAAATAACATTTATCTCGTAAAGAATAGTCAGGGATTTCTTAATGGTATCACAGACTGAACTATACATAGCCTGAAGTGGAGTATCGTATATGAAGTGGAACATTATATATGAATATCATATACCAATGGTTTTATGGATTTCTTGGAACCAGGGATTAGCAAGTTGCCATATCTTACTATGATTATCAAATAAGCTCATCCAGAATGAAGTTGCTGTGCTGCTGTATATTTAAGATTCAATTAGGTTTTTTTCCAGTGAGTTTAGTTTAAAGATTAGAGAATATAAATTCTTGATTTTAAGGCCAATTATGAGGAAGAGATGTCCATTAAATCTGTGTTTACATAAGTTATATAATTTATGTCATTTGCATGATTGTGAAAGTGATATAATTGCATAATTTCCATCAGATATGCAGCTCAAGTAAATTGCGTCAATTACATAATAATGGAACAACATAAACAATATTACTTGTCTGAACTGTTGTGGAAGCAGTGGATATTATCCATTCTGAGTGGACTGAAACATGAGTTGACTTTGCACCTGAAGTTTGCTGAATAGGTTCATAAATGGAGCTTTTGCCTCGCATCAAACAGAATGGTGATTGCATAATATCTCATGGAAAATGAGAAGTACTTTACTTTAGGAGCTGCCAGCTCTTGATTCTGGAAAATTCTGTGTTGTTACACCCCAATCCTATACAGATTTGCACAGAAGTAACTTCTGTGTTACACAGTTCCTCTTCAAGTTAGTGATCCTGCTTATTCTTGCATTGTAGAGATAATGCCAAATATAGACCTGTTTCCCATGTCCATTTCTTCAAACTCTGTATTATAATGTGGTTTGTAAAAAGGTCCCATTTAGTTACCAGGTGATATGCTTTGTTAGCACAAATAAATCTGAAAAAAAGCATTAGAATTCATGGTTATACCAGTTAAAATTGCTTATAAGAAATAACTATAAAATAGGAACATTTTTCTTCTTGGTGATTTCTGTCAGTCGATCCTGCATGTGTCAGTAAGTGAACCTTGATGGTAAGAATTTACTTACTCCCAAGTAACTTGTAAAAAAACTGGATAATTACCTGTTTTTGTAGCAACTGGAATGCATTAAACTTTTTAAAAAAAATTGTCAATGAAACAATATTACTTATAAAGAAAAGCCACTGTTCAATACTTAATACACTTATTTTAAGGAAAATGTATGGATTTTCTACTTTAAATTTCTTGAATAATTTTATGAAAATCCTCTGTAATAACAAAGAATTGGCATTACAAGAAGATTGTGAAAGTCAATTTTGAAAATAATATATTGCATGTAGCTGCTAAATATTAGATCAAGTATATAATATGTACTGTTGAAACCTTTAATAAAAGCTTTTGCTGTCTTTTAAAAGCTGATGGCAAGAAAGAATTATGCACAAAATACTGATTTTTAACTCCTAAACCTAATTTAAAACATAACTATTGGTTTGTTAAACTATTCTGTCAGTTTGCATCTAAGAGAATTTAAAAAAACTAATGTGTATTTTTTTATTTTGTGTAGAATCACAATATTAGAATTTTTCTTTCTAATATTTTTTTCCAATAATTTTTCTTTCTGATATAGGTATACCTATATCAGAATATGTCTTTCTCCCAAGATGCTGTTGTACAGAAAGGACTAATGATATATGTTGTCTGAAATAGGTTTAAGCTTGTGATGATCATGAAACAAATTGATACCATGTTTGGTATTCTAAGTCAATACTAGTGAAAGTGTGGGCATTGTAACTTGCTTTCAAGACTCCTTGCATACAGAAGTACAGAGCCTTCAAATCTAGGATAGGTGTTTTCTAGGTAATTCAAGTCTACATATAAAATTAAAATGTATTGTTTCTTCCCCCTTCCCCCTCTTGCTTGCTCCCATTACTGTGCCTTCCTATACTACTAGATTTAGACAACTAATTTTAGGCAAAATCTCTTCAGATTAAACTTCTAAAACATCGGTATTGGGATTTTCTGATTAATTGGTATCTTTCATTTCCATTCTAATTGACTTGTCCAATAGTCAAATCATTGGGAGAGGAAATGGTTTGCCAAATTATGATCCTCTGATTTTACAGTCTTATAAAATGGCTGCAATAATGTAACAGGCCTAGCATCCTGTACATGTTTGTCCTGTTGATTCATCACTAACCCTGTAATGCAACAAGAAGTCTTGACAGCTAAACTCCTATTGTGATTTATTTACTGTGGTACACTGAGGTTACTTTCACAAGGAATGTTGATTCCTCCCCCTCCTCCAGTACAGCTGTACCCTATTTCATAATCTGTTTTTAAGAAAGTTTAGGAGAAACTCTGGAGCATTTATATTATTAATTTTGAAAGCTTTTTAAGCTCAGAGAAGTGGAGAATGAGATTTAAGTATCTTGCATAGCCATTCTTGGCCTCCAAATCTGTAAATAAGACATTTTGGTTCAGAATATGTATAGTATTTATTTTTGAAAGTCACGTGGAGAGGCCTTGTTCTGCATCTGTCTGTTTTTCTATCTCTGTTACCAGTTTGGTATATGAACAAAAGGATGCATGCATATAAAAGTGTCCTCTGAAAACAAATTTCTACTAAAAATGCTCTTTAATCTGAAGTTTCAGGTCCAAAACAAATTATAAAAAAGTATAATAATTCCTGCATTTTTAGTTTTGAAAGTCACATTGCACTGGAATTTAATATTATATGGTAATACTGTATTGTATATACATACGCATGTGTGCTTTTCATCTTAAACTTTTATATATTTATTGAATAGCAGAAATGTTAATTGTTTTTACATAGCTATTACAATGAAATTCAAAGCTAGACGTTGATATAATAGTATCAAAATCTATAATAATTATCAATATGATAGAGTCCTGACATACAATTCTGTAAAATTTTATGTTGTATGTCCAAATCGCCACCAGTGTCTTTAAGAAATACAACATTTCTAAATACTGAAATTCTAAAGTCTTAATTACAATACTTCATTAGAAAATTAAATGCATGCTGATCTCTTTCTTCTTTTGAACCAATCATACTGATATTTACTCTAGCTATAATCAGTACTTGTTATTTCAACATTATTACAAAATAACTTTAGACTTGAAGTAACTGATAAAAATCAGTTGTTATTAAATCAGGAATAGTTGTAATTTCTATCAGTTTTTGGAGCCAACCGTCTGCTCATGCTTGGAACAGTACTTCTGTTGCAGCAATGCATACTTTCTAATAACTGCTTTAATTTATAATGAAACTGGAATCTAAATTCATCTATTATTATAGTAACAACAATAAACTGTCTTCAAAGCATGCTTCCAACCTTAAGCTAGAGAATGCAGAGCATCAGTTGGTCCAAGTTAGTGATCCTTATAGATAATGATTATTAGTCCTGGATTTTTAGAACATGTGTATTTTCAAAGCTGTTCCTTTTGTCAATAGTCCCACATCTGATAAATGTGCTTGTCATTGTTGGCTGACATTTTAACAGCTTATAAAGAGAAATTGAATAGGTCATTTCTGCAGAACCTTAATATGTTGGAATGCTCTATAATTGGAAACATGAATCATTTACTAAACATCTTGACATTACAGATCCTATATGTTATTCTTTATCCTGGTAGAATTCCTAAATGTATATATATCATCAAGTGGTAAATACATGGTTGGCTCCCTATTCAAATTCATTAATGTGAAAGGACAGAAGAGAAGACTCCATCTCTTAAGCCACTTCCTGTTTGCCTTGCCAATTGGGTCAGCAATACAACCTGGATTTTAAATAAGTGTAAACGTAGTACTGTAAGAGACTCATTTTGTTTCTTCTGATTTACTTTGGGATCATAATTTGATTTATTGTTCACAATGGGAAGTGACCCTTTTATACTCTCTCAATTGCATTTTATGTCTTAATTTGCTTTTCTGTACAACTTTTTAAGATATGGTTACTGTGTAAAGCTCTCTTGTTATTCTAAACTTAAGTTGCCTATCTTATAATAAAAGTATAATGTATAATTCTGGAATACAAGCTAATATAGTGTGTATAGCCCTGTTTTTCCCCTTTTTCATTTATTTTCCACGAAAGAATAATGCAGCTAATCACTTATGCTGATATACAGTATTATGCAAAAGTACTAGGCCACCATCAATTTTATTATTTTAGCAAGGTTTTAATAAACTTCCGTAATTTTTTTCCAGTCTTGGTACTAAGATTAAAACAGAAAATACAGGAAATATGTACACAAAGTTGGAAGAAACACAATTTTC
>JANHZU010001619.1:540572-557103 GCA_032468055.1 Acrochordus granulatus
ATATCCCTTGTGAATATACAGTGGAGGTGATGAAGAGATTTCAGGGATTAGATCTGGTAGACAGAGTGCATGAATAACTATGGACACAACATTGATAGGAGCTAGCTACTAAAACCATCCTAAAGAAAAATAAATGCAAGAAAGCAAAGTGACTGTCTGATGAGGCTTTAGAAATAACTGAGGAAAGAAGGAAAGTGAAAGATGAAAGGGAGAGGGCTAGATACACCCAAATGAATGCAGATTTCCAGAGAACAGCTAGGAGAGATAAGAAGGCCTTAAATGCAAAGAAATAGAAGAAAATAATAGACTGGGAAAGATTAGATATCTCTTCAAGAAAATTGGAGATATCAAGGCAAAGTTTCATGCAAGAATGGGCGTGATAAATGACAAAAATGATAGGAACCTAACAGAAGCAGAAGAAATCAAGAAAAGGTGGAATATGCAGAAGACTATACAAGAAAGACCTAAATGTCCCTTATAACCACGATGATGTGGTCAGTGACCTAGAGCCAGACATCTTGAATAATGAAGTCAAGTGGGCCTTAGGAAAATTACTGACAGCAAAGCTAATAGAGTTGATGGTATTCCATATGAACTATTTAAAATCCTAAAAGATGATGCTGTGGAAGTGCTGCACTCAATATGCCAGCAAATTTGGAAAACACAGCAGTGGCCACAAGATTGGAAAAGATCAGTTTATGTTCCAATCCCAATGAAGGACAATGACAAAGAATTTTCAAACTACCATACAATTGTGCTCATTTCACACAATAGCAAGATTATGCTCAAAATACTACTTGCTAGCTTCAGCAGTGTGTGAACTGAGAACTACCAGATGTACAAGCAGGGTTTCGAAGAAGCAGAAGAACTAGAGATCAAATTGCCAAAATTTGCTGAATCATGGAGAAAGCAAGGAGTTCTAGAAAAACATCTACTTCTGCTTCATTGACTATGCTAAAGCCTTTGATTGTATGGATCACAACAAACTGGCAAATTGTAAAAGAGATGTGAGTACCTGACCATCTTACTTGCCTCCTGAGAAACCTGCATGGTGATCAAGAAGCAACAGCTAGAACCAGACATAGAACAACAGATTGGTTCAAAATTGGGATAGGAGTGCGACAAAGTTGTATATTGTTATCCTGCTTATTAAACTTAGATGCAGAGTACATTGTGCAAAATGCTGGGCAGTATGGATCACAAGCCAGAATTAAGATTGCTGGAAGAAATATCAACAACCTCAGATAGGCAGACGATACCCCCTTAATGACAGAAAAAAAAGAGGAATTAAAGAGGCTCTTGTTGAGGGTGAAAGAGGAGAGTGCAAAAGCTGGCTTGAAACTAACATTAGAAAACTAAGATCATGGCAACCAGTCCCATCACTTTCTGGCAAATAGAATGGGAAGAAATGGGGCAGTGACAGATTTTACCATCTTGGGTTCCAAGATCACTGTAAATGGTGACTGAAGACATGAAATTAAAAGATGCTTGCTCCTTGGAAGGAAAGCTATGGTAAACCTAGACAGTGTATTAAAAAGCAGAGACATCACCTTACCAACAAAGATCTGTATAGTCTCAGCTGTGGTTTTCTCAGTACAATATATGGCTGTGAAAGTTGGACCAAAAGGAAGGCCGAGCACCAAAGAACTGATTCCTTTGTGTTGTGATCCTGGAGAAGACTCTTGAGAGTCCCTTGGATAGCAAGGAGATCAAACCAGTCAACCCTACAGGGAATCAACCCTGGTTGCTCATTGGAAGGACAGATACTGAAGCTGAAGCTCAAATACTTTGGCCACCTAATGCGAAGAGAGGACTCATTGGAAAAGGCCATGATGCTGGGAAAGATTGAAAATCTTTGGCAAAAGAAGAAGGGGACGGCAGAAGTTAAAATGGTTAGATCATTGTAGACATGATAGATATCTATTTTGGTGCACTCTGGAAGGCAGTGCAGGACAGGGAAACCTGGCATACCGTGGTCCATGGGGTCAGTTAAGTGACCAAACAACAACAAAGAGATTAAACCATATTATTGTAATAATAGAAGAAGAAAAATGAAAGAACAAGATAATAATGTCAAATGTTTATGCAGGTAAGTAATAATTTAGTAAATTATGCTTTGTTTGAAGAAGTGGAATATTTCTTTGGCTAATAAATAGGTCATTTTGAGCGTAAAATTCTATTACACAATTGCTTAGTTCTAACTTCAAATATCTTCAGTGGAACATGTCGTTAGCTCTGTTTTTTCTTTCTTTCGGAAGGAAACAACAAAAATACATTTTTCAACATTCATCTTCTGCAACTGAAGTCACACAAGCAAGTTTAGTGCTTATCATTGAATTCCCTTTAAACTATAACTAAGCTGGTACAATCTGTTTATAAGAACAGTGAAATTCAGTCAGAATGTTCCACACATTATTTGTACTTAATCAAACATGTGTGAGATGTTTGATGATCAGTTCCATCAATAAAGCATATCTGAAGATAAGAGTGAGTGGCTGAAAGGAGAAAGTGAAATATAAAACACAATTTTGAAAGGAAAAATGAAAAGCATTGAATACAGATTGCTGAAAAAATGTGAAACACATGCAAGAATCTATTAAATATGATCTGTCCACAAAACCATTTACAAATCAAACATTGTAATAAAAATGAATTACATTTTACTTGTGCCATTTTCCTCATCTGGAATAACTGTGTGCTGTCAAAATTTCCCAGAAAATATTGAATTGTGTACCTTCCAAACAGATTACTACTACACTAGAGCTTTCAGCAATAGATAGTGGAGTCACTTATATACAAAGGTTTTGGCACAGAATGGACTTGGAGAATTTTCTGCCCAAGAAAGAGGTGGGGAAGAATGCAATTTTAGTTTCTGGCAACTCAGTGTTACTGAGTGACAGATATTTCCTTAGGAATAACAACTGGAATCTAACTTCTTCAGATATCCAGATAGTGGCAGCAAGTCTGTTAATTTAAATAGTTTTTTTAAAAATTATCACTGGCTGGAGCTTCATTAGTTATTTCATATTAAAATATAAATATTAAAATTAAGGGCAAATTATTACAGGATGAGGAAACTTGTGGGTCCAGAAATGCTGTAAAACAGAGGTGTCCAACCTTGGCAATTTTACGATGTATGAACTTCAACTCCCAGAATCCCTCATCCTGCTGCAGTGTAAAACTTTAACTTCCATCAATTCCAATCTGATAAGAATTGCAAAATGTTAAGTTGTAAAAAACAACCCTAGAGCAAACCAATTTCTACTATTATTGTCTTCTTCATCAATAAGGTATATTTCATCAGGCAATTCTGAAGAGCAGAATAAAGGGACAGGATTGAAACTTGAGATTGACAGAGGAATAATTAGAGAACACTTATCTACTTGGAATAAATTTAAATCTCCAGTTAGCAGCGAGTCGAGTGGTGAGTTGGAGCAAACCCCCTCCTGCCGGGGCTGGAGCGGGAACTGCAGAGGAGGCCCCGGATATGAACATCGCCAGCCAGCAGGGGAGCGGGGCTAGTAAAAAAAAACTACACACACAATGTATCATTGCGAATCTATGTAAGCCGCCAAGAGTCTTCGGAAATTGGTGGCATAGAAATGTGTTAAATAAATAAATAATAAATAAATAATTGACTGGCTGAACTTGTTTGGATTAGTCTGAGAAATTTGGAGAATGGGTGACATGCCCAATAACTAGAGGAAAGCAAATATGGCCCTTGTCTCCAAAAAAAAAAAGGAACAAGGAGGAGCCAAGAAATTTCAGACCAGTTAGTCTAATATTACAATCTAGGAGGAATCTGTCATAAAGAGATTCATCTGTAAGCATCTGGAAAACAATACATTAATTTGCAGTTACTGGTGTAGATTTTTCAAAAACAAATCTTACCAAATGAAACTTATATATATTTTTGAGCAGATAATTTCTTAAATTTTATAGACATAATATAAACTTAGTATTTGACAAAATACTCTGACATATTAATTCCTAAACTAGTTAAATGTGGGCTGGATGTCATGACAATTGAAATGAGGTATTGAATGTAATACCACAAGATTAATTCACTTATCAAATCTACAGCTGACTCAACATTGGATGTGATAACTAATATCTAGAAAACAACATTCAAAATGAACTAGAAAGTTACAGTAACGGACTGAAATCTAGGTAGAGAATTATACTTTTGCAAAAGATAATTGGAAGTCTAATTGACTGGAAAATGAATTGGTGGTTTGATATGGTTGTAGAAAGGACAAATCAGAGGCATGTCATTTTATTCCCCATTGTAGGCCCCATTTAACCTAGTCCAGCTTTCTTACACTAGCTTGTATAATTCATGTGAAATTAATAGTCAATTACTTTCTCTTGATAATAAATATTGATTAACTTGTGTTTTGTTAATTTTCTCTCTTTTTGACTCTGTAATCTGTTGCATTTTATTTCTTTGTTCTTATATCTGTTGTCTTGGTCAATGACCATATTAAAAAACTGAACTAGTTATGCCATGCTCATATATCTGAATAAGTTATAAGTTCCCAGAGGAACCAAAGAGAGCATTTGTATCTACAGTTTCATGGCTTTTGATTAAATTTACCCAGAACCAGAGCAAAGGACTCTTTTGCAGAAAGTTCTTTAATTGTTAAGTTATTTGAACTGTTTCTGCTTTATCGATGCTGCCAGTTAGCTATTTATCCTTGTAGGAATATTGGTTCTCTCTCCAATATTTGCAATGCGTATTTTATTTAAATATATCATCTTGAAAAAGTACTGCAAAAACTTGTTTGTATCCCCATTAACTGGAGGGTAGAAAGGTGAATGGAGAAATGCTTCAGAACTGCAATGCAACCTCTGCCTTCTCTCTGGTTGACTGGATGACCCAGAGGTGGGGACATTTGAATTGAAAATTGGTTCCAGTAAGAGCCAAGGAGAAAGGTGGCATCCTTATCCAGGAAACAAATAGCAGAAGGGAGGTTTTGGAGAACTCCGAATGTCAAAAGACTATATTGTATGGTATCAGGATGAAAATGACAAACTGGTTAAAGAAAAATGATAAGCCAAAGGCACCGTATTGGATATCTATCTACATGCATGCATGCTGAATTTATGAAGCAGTTTTGAACGTGATTTTTCCTGAGGAGGATTGCATTCCATGGTACACTATACAATTAGCTAAGCATGAAGACAATGTGTTTAATTACTAGAAAATGACATGAATGTGTCAGTGAAGTCAGGAGAAGACTAGCTCAACTCAGAGAACTTAACCTTTAAAATATTGTGGAGAAACTCTTTCACTCCAACTTAAAGAGAGAAAGCTCTTCAAGTTATAAACCTTAATCAGAGATTATATTTTGGATTTGCTGCTCACAGCTTTGATAGAACATGCACTCTGATCTCAACAGCAGAAATCTAATGTCAGAATCCCAATATCAGAGTCAAAAGATAGTGGGATAAAGAAGGACTAGTAGTTTCAGTGACCTGAATCTGAGCTATTATAGACTTATTCTCTTTAGATGGTATTTTTTTAAAACTAAGGCTGAAGAAGAGAAAGCGATGGGCAAATATTGTTTTTGCCTCCCTTCTTTCTTCTCTGCTTCTAGAAAGTCCAGTAGTCTGCCAAATATTGTGAAACTAAAATTAGACTGCTTTGCCTTAATAGCACCTGAGTATTGTTATGCTACCAAAATGTGAACTTGAGAATAAAGTGGTGGAGTAAAATTGCAAGTGGGTTAGTGCTATGGTATGCATTCTGCCTGTGGCTTCCCAGAGATGTCTGATTGGTTAGGAACCCAGTGGTGGATCTGATAGGCTTTTGATTTGATTCAGAATAATTTATTTAGTATTTTTATATGTTACAGTACATAGGCAGTGGCCTTATATTTGGTCTATTTATTCATTTATTTTGTTATCACACATATTGACTGGCAGCAAACCTCTTCAGGATATTAAATAAGGTATTTTCTCTTATTTAAGATATTACAGTAAAATATTTTACTTGAAAAAAGCAGGCACGATTCTAATCTAGATTAAGACCACTGGATGTAGGAAGAGAAGGTCTCAATCTTCTCCCAGCCCCTTGACTCTCAAAATTCCTTTACCTACCCATGGGCATTTTACAGCCTAGGGGCCATATCCAGCCCTTTGGCTGTCTCTGTATGGCTTGCAAGAGGATTCCAGTGGGCAGAGGACCAGCTGGCTAGGGGCCACCTGAGCAGGACAAGGCTGCCGCAGAGTGCCTATAGTGAGATAGACCAGCTGACTGGGCAAGGGCCAGGCAAGACGGGGACACTGCTCAGGATGCAACACCCCTGGCCACCTGTGATAGAGCCAAACAGAGAGCTTCTGATCTGGGGTGCTGAGCTGGCCATTGTGGGTGCACAGAGATGCAGGTGGCAGGGGTGGCAGACCAACAGTGGCATTTGTCATGGCATCCCCTGCTGGGTCTCAGCCCCACCTGGCAGCTCCAGAAAGTTCTTTAGATAAGGGTCTCTAAGGTAGATGAGGGAAGTTAAAGGTGTCTAAGTTAAATTAGGGAGAGAGCTATCTATTAGGCCTTTGTATTGGACCACAGTAAAATGCATAGGGAAATCCTATTCAGAGTTAAAATTGGAGGTAGGGTCAGGTTTTCTTGAAGTCAGGATGAAAAAATGATTTCAGGGTTACATTAAGGTCCCTAAGGAAAGAGAGTCTGATAGCTATACATTCTGACTTTTTATTGGAATCCAGTAAAATGCATGGGAAAATCCTATTCACAGTGAAAATTGGAGCTAGGATCAGGCTTCCATTAAGTCATGGCCGAAACCCAATGCAGAGTGAGACTAGAGGAGGGTCTCAAAGGCAAGTGACAGTGAAAGCTGCTTAATTTACTTTCGATTTAACCACAAGAAAATGCATGGGACAATCCATTCATAGTGAAAATTGGAAGTAGAGTTAGGGTTAGTCTTCCATGAAGTTCAGGTAAAAAAAGAACTTCTGGGGGAGATTGGAGTTTTTATTGCCCCACAGTAAAATGCAAGGCAAAGTCCTATTCAAGGTTGAAATTGAAGGTCGCATTGGGATTAGGGTTAGGCTTCCTTAAAGTCTCAGGACAAAACCAACATCAGGATTAGATTAATAGAGGATCCCTAAGGTAAGTCAGGGTGACAGCTGTACATTCAGTCATTGTATTGGAATGCAGTGGGAAATCCTATTCTCAGTTAATACTGGAGCTAGGATTGGAATTAGGGATAGGTTTATGGTTTGTTGAAGTCAGGACAAAAAAATGACTTCAGGGAAAAATTAGTTGATGGTCCCTAAGGTAAATCAGGATGAAAGCTAGACATTTGGACTTTGTACTGAATCACAGTAAAATGCATGGGAAAATCCTATTCAGAGTGAATATAGTTGAAAGGAGTAGGGTTAGTGTTAGGTTGCAGTTCCATGAAGTCATGGCCAAAACCAAATGCAGGATGAGATTTAAGGAGGGTCTCAAAGATAAGATGGGTGAAAGCTATCCAATTGTACTTGGTATTGGACCCCAGAAAAATGCATGGGAAAATCCTATTTATAATGAAAAGAGGAGGTTGGTTTAGGGTTAGGTGAGTATTCCATGCTGTTACAGCCAAAAACAAACTTCAGGGTTACATTAGATGAGGGTTAGGGTTAGGCTAACTTCATTGAAGTCAGGGTTAGGGTTAGGGTTCAACTCCATTGAAGTCAGGGGCAAAAAGCAACTTCAGGGTTGAAGTATGACTGCTATCCATTGGGATTTTGTCTTGGACAGCAGTAAAATGCATGGGAAAATGCTACATTTACACATACTTTTAAAAGTTAAAATTGGAGACAGGGTTAGAGTTAGGGTTATGATTAAGCTTCCTTGGTAAAAAAAACAAGTTCAGAGGTAGATTAGAGGAGAGTCAGTAAGGGTGACAGGTATCCAATTGGACTTTTTTTCCAGTGAAAACTGGAGCTAGGGTTAGGGTTAGACTTCCTTGAAGCCAGGGCCCAAAATTAACTCCAGGGTTAGATTAGATGAGGTTCTCTAAGAGTAGTCAGGGTGAGAGCTATCCATTGGGACTTTCTATTGGACTATAGTAAAGTGTATGGGAGAATCCTATTCACAGTGAAAATTTGATCTAGTTTTTCTAAACATTAGATCTAGGCCATGCTTTGCAGTTAAATTTGGAGGACACATTCTCATATACAGAACGTTTAAACTTTCAAAGAAGGTGGTTTTGCAGATTTTAAAAAAAAGTAGCTAAACTGGATTGTTGAATCTTCAATGCTACAGCCATTGCCTCTGAACTGTTCTTAGTGTGATATAGCTCTCTGATATACATAGCTTCTTTTTGACTGTGTGAGACTCAATAGATTAATCACTGATTATCTGAAGCTTGCAAAAATCTTTGAAAAAGTTGGTAGAATGTGTAACTCTTGGTAGAATGTATAAAAATGTGTAGAATGTGGACTGAAGTAAAAGTTTCTAATTATATCATCAAAAGTGTAATTTACATATTTTATCTTCCATACAAGTATCTGATTCTAGAAGAAATCAAGTTCTTATCAACTTACTATATTATTGAAAGTAATATCCTATGAATATTAATTTCTTAATAAAAACCATTCTTATTTCAGTTATTTTGTACTGCAGGGATGTCATGTGGAGAACAATGATCAACTCTGATAAAAAGGAATGTATTTGGAAAGCACTTTTTACAATTTAGTATGCAATTTAAAAACAATAATTTATAAAATCTCATTTCCTTTCCCCCCCTAAATCCACATTCTGAAATATATATAAATATATAAGTTTTGAAACATTAAATCACAGCAAGGTATGTTCTGTTTTATATCAGTGCCTTTCAGAACAAGATATTTTATACAGTACAAGCATATGTGTGTGTGTATAAGTGATTATTCATACAGCCAACAAAATATGAGTTGAAAATTAATGGATTTTAATTTGCTTTTGTTATATTTTTATTAATTTTTTCTTAATAAAATTATAAATAGAAATAAAGATAATGGAAACAATGGGCAAGGAAAAGAGACAGAGTGGATGAAATGTGGGAAGAAAAAAAGAAAGAAACAAAGATCAGTAGCTTCCAATTTCTGTGCAGTAAGATACCTAATAGTTATATCAACTTTTTACTTGTACTAAATATGAACTACTTGCCATTTTTGTAGCAATAACTCATTTAATCACTGAAACCCAAAGCCAAAGTTTCATTTTTTCTTTCAAATAGGAAGTTCAGAAGTGGTTTCCAAGTAACAACAAAACTATTGACATTCTTTTCCCTAATTAGCATGTCAGCTTTGCCATCTCCACCATTTCCATCATCTTTTCAGTCCATTCCTCCATTGTGGATGTTGATGTCTCTTTCCATTTTTGGGCATATAAAATTCTTGCAGCTGTCAACATATACCATATCAAAATTCCAGGTTTTTTCCTCATTACTTTATCCAGTAGTCCCAAAAGAAAAATTTTCAGTTTCTATTATACATTCAACTTTAAAATCTTCTGAACTGATACATGAATCTGTTCTTCATATTTCTTTGTCTTAATGTATGTCTACAACATATGATAAAAAGTACCTTTCTTACATTACCAGTAAACATTCAAAATATCCTTAGAAGTCTTTGATAATTTATCTGGTGATAAATACCACTGGTACATCATTTTATAGAAATTCCCTTTTGGTTATAATTCAACATAAATTTCAGTCCTTTAGTCCACATTGCTCCAACATTATATTATAAGAAAGTTTCTCACCCATTGAATCATGCAGTGTTGAACATATTCACATTCTAGGTTCAATTGTAACAGCATTTTATACATTTTAGTGATAAAAAGTTCATCATTAGCACAGAGTGTCATATAAAGTTATTTATATACATTCCAGTTTTATGGATAGCGTGCCTAACAAAATGATACTTGAAATCTGTATTAATTTTAACCAAAATTAATGGATTTTTTAAAAAAGAACTCAGATTGAATCAAATGTTAAAAATGGAAATGTCCAGATTCAAAGACATGATTGATGTAAGGAGTTGAATTTATAATCATAAACATGAACCATAAATTCACTGTTTTTAAATTATAGTCTGCCAATGCTTATATTAAAACTACAACAACAGGCTGAACACAATGTTCAACCTGTAGATAGGATTTACAAAACATTGAAGCATTACCCACCATTACCCACCAGGTTAAAAGCAGCTTCTATCCTGATTATTGTGGATAATTTTTTTCATCACAGATTCATAAGAAAACTATGCTATTGGTTTACATTTTTATTCACAGAGACCCTACATCAAAAACGTGTGTATTTAAAAAAAAGGATACTTCTGTTAGATACATGAAGCAATTCCTCTGAGAAAAAATGCTGCCAACCATATAATAGCAGTCCACAGCATGAAAAGTTGGGCTGTACGCAAGAGGTAGAACCCTGTCCACATGTCATCTTTTTAACTGATAAGTTCCAAATGTTAACATAAAGTAAATTTGTTTGCATTTTACTTTTAAGGAGCAAGTGTCTAAAATAGTTAACAGTTGGATTTGTTATATTTGCATTTTTATTGCTAAGGAGAAGAAAGGTTATGCATCTTTTTCTACATCAGGGGTCATGGTGACTTGATTGACTATGGATGCTATTTAACTTGATTTGATAGAGGAAAGACATTGTTTACTGCCACATAATATTTTCTACAGGGAACCATCTTCTCTGCACAGCTTCAGTCCCATAATGGATCAGATTCTGTAAAACAGAATTTAAACTACTCATAGTAATTGTTGGAAGGCCTAATAAACAGATGAACAATGGACTAAGAGGTCTGTGAAGACTCTCACTCGTCCAGGGTAATTGCATCGCAACAAAGTTTAAAAAACAGGCATCTGGACTGGATTTTTCTAAAGGCTTTCTCAATTCTGAGAATTGAGAATATTAACAAGATGTTTAAATTCTTAAATTTTGTACTGTAGCTTCTTCAATTTGCTCAGCTTTCCCTGCTGAGGTATAACTTTAGACCAGAACAAAATAGATATCTCAGTTACAAATGGCACTCGTAACACTTGTCTGGAAGGTAATATCATCACCAGTACACCATTAGACCCAAAGAACTGTAAACTGTAGAGCAGCCGTGATGAACTAAAATGAGCATACTATAAAATGTCTAAATGAATTTAAGAAAGTGCTATGGCTTTTACCTGAAGAAATGAATTTTAGCAAGCAGAATCACTACAAGAAAGAAAGAAAAGCTGTTCTTAGGTCTTCCCTGAATGATGGAACAACCAGTCACTGATTAATGTTGTGAAGTTAATCATATAAATCAGTGGCACAAGATTTCATTACATAATGTCTTTGTTCTAAATAGCCTCTATATTCTGATTTTAGGATTTTCTTACTGGCTTATGTTCCCTGAATATGATGAGACATGTAATTCTTAGAAGATGTGTGAAAACATAAATGCTAATAGAAGCTATAAGTTTTAACCAATTGTCAAAGAATTGGGTGAGATTTCATTGATAAACCAATGGTGCCTTGCTTTAGCGCTGAACCTTATAGATGCACAACTTTCAATTATTGCTCTGTATACACAGACATTTCAACCTTTCTTCTTCTGTAGCTGCTAGCTTATTTGGGTACCTGTCCTGCAGAAACGGAGAAAGTAACTGATGTATTAGAAAGTATGAGACTGTGTGTTCTAGTCCTGCCTTAATCATGTAAGCCAGCCGGGTGGCCTTGGGCCAGTCACTCTCTCTCTCTCTCTCTCAGCCCATTCACTTCAGAGGATTGTCATGATGAAAATAGGAGGAAGAACGAATATTACATATATTTGCTACCTTGAGTTGTTTAGAAAAACAATAAAGGCAGGATATAAATAAATAAGTAAAAATGTATTAGTGAGATATATGTATCTGAAACAGAATGTTGTGCGGACCCAAATTTGGAGCATCTGATAGGAAGGATGCATAAAATTCTTTTACAGTTTTCCATTTATTACTCTCCTGTGTTTTCTTGGTATTTATTCCATCTTTTTCTTTTAAAAATTCAGTAAAGAAACAAAAATAAAATTACTGTATAATATCTTTTGATTGGTAGTATCAGGAGCTATCTATCTATAAACTTCTGTAGATATTAACAAGCATATCTTTGCAAAAGAAAAAGAAATATCAATATAATTCAGAATAATTTTGATAAAGAAACAGAAATTATATTTAAGGGCCATTATTTAAAATCCAGAGTTCAGCAACATTTTTTCTACTCTAAGTAAAAAAGATCACACAGTGATACACTGGATTGGAGAGAGATACCAGTGAAAAGAAAAAGTAGTATTGAGAAGAGCTATAAATACCTTAGACCAACAGAGAAAAAAATTCCTACTTGAAGCTTTTCCTAGAACTGTGTTTTACAACCATCAAAACCATACCTGAATATTTTAGTAAATATTTGCTCTTTGGCATAGTTCACTTCCTCAAACAAAAGACTACAGCTTTATACTTATATAACTATTTCAAAACGGTATTTGTAAAAAAAATAATGAAAAAATAACCTTATCCAAATACTGAAATGCTTTTGCAAATGACCTTAACTTAATTAGAAAAGCATGTACTCTGGTCAGTTCCCCTTCTTATATATCATCTCTCATTAAATTATATTTAAAAACTCATTTATAAGTTAAGTAACACCATGATTAACATGTTGATGAAGATTCTCAGTCATTCAGAATTGTCTGGAGGTTGAGTCATAGCAACTGGACTTTTCTTAAGAAGCTGCTTGGATAAGCAGCAATACACACACACACACACACAAAGAGTACATATACAGTCATAATAGGCAGCCTACAATTGAACTCTCTGAGAAATACGATTTTTCAAAAGAGCAACTACTTTTTTTTTCTCATACTACTTTTCCCTCTGGAGGCGGACTGTGCTGGGAACAGGTGATCCTGCTTTCAATTACAGTGGGCTAGCATGCCAGTGTGAGGCCTGGATTAATTCACCTTCTCACAAGGAATCTGTCTCAGTTGGGAATGGATTTATTATGGCTTCACACATGGAATGGAACTCATGTCAACTGAGGGCAATGACACATCATATGATTCAAATTAACATGCTGTGGACTGTTCTGCGGGACTGAGATTGTATATTAAAATGACGACATTTTAAAACAGCTTGAAAGAAACCAGGATTGTCGAAGTGCAATGGTTCCAATTTGTTCCAACTAATCTATCACCTGCTGGAAATATTATTGTATTGGGACTTCTGGTAGCTGCTATTTTCCAGTTTTCTCCAAACCACTGACCTTGCTAATGGGTACAATTGTTGCCTTTGGAGTAAAGAGGATAGAATCCCTACAAAGTGCTTTTTTATGGCTGGCTGGATGTATGTTATTCATCACAGAATGCAAACAACAGAAGTGAGAGAAGAAAACCCTAGACATGCAAAGCTCATTCAGCAACCTTTTATTTCACATTCTTTACATATTTCTCAATTTGATTGGCTAAAGACCTACATCAAATCACTTTAAATAGTAAATTATCAAGAAGCTTCATAATTTAATATATGAAGAAATTTCCAAGAAAATAACATGAATGAATACTCTGGAACAGAACAGCTTGAATTTTTCTTGGACTTGTAGTTAGATGTTAAATTTTATGAATCACTGACAGTTTTTGTAATATATTGTGTCAAAAACTGTGATAAAGTATGCTGAAAAATTCAACATTCCCATATTTTAGTTATACACTTAAAAAGGGATAAAACAAAAGTGTTAGTGATGCTTAGCAAAAATTAAATGACCTTTTGAAATTAAACCAAATTTATATCTAGTTGAAAATGGTTTATCAACATTATATAAAAATACAGAAATCACTAAGATAAATTAATTAATTGGCTCATATTTTAAAAATAACTCTTGGGGGCTGAAGAAGTACTGCAGTTTGACTGATGACTGAAGTTTCTTTCATTTTCTCATATAAGGCTCTCTCTCTCACCTGGCCTAACCCTGAAACGTACTGGTGGATAAATTCTCATTCATTAAAAATAGTAGCTGATAAAACTGCCAGTCTCAAACAGCAATGCCTTCCTCTCCCAGAGAAGGGATTACCCAACAAGCAGCATGCTGGTCATAGATCAAGGGTTACATGTTCAACTAATCCAAGAATTTGGCTATAGAGCCAGGATGTGTAGGCCACAATTGAAGAATTGTATCCAGCAAATCAAATGATACACAATCACTGTACATGGGGGCCCATCAATGAAACAACTGCCTTAGCTTTCAAGCATGTTCAGAAGCATCTACAGGATCTACCAGTGCATCAGAATGATGAAAGCAGCATTGTGCTGTTAAGTTCTGCTCTAAGGAAGAGCCTTGCATTGCATGGGTACAATGTTGTTTTTATCATTTTCCCCTCTCCTCTCCATGAAGACACTGCTGAACACTTGAGAGGACACACTATATACAGTATGGAGGCAGCACTTAGCTTGCTGGGATACAATTTGAAGGAGGCAATGCAAAACTTCCATTTGTTTAGTTTACTTGTTGACTATAGAGTACTATTATGGCTAGTGCTCATTCATTTTTAAAGTCCTTGGTTTGAACAACTAGGAGTGCTATAGAATGTTATAGTAAGCATTTAAAAAAATAATCTGATCTTCCCCATCAATAAAAATTTTCATATGATATTGTGGTTTTGACAAAAGAAAATAGAGTAGTTAATGTGATGAAATTTTCTGTTCTCTGTACAGACAACAAGTTATCATTACTGAAAGAAGGAATGTTATAAAGTATATGTGATATGCCTAAAGTTTCTGGATTTGGGCAGAATACAAATGGAGAACAGGTGGTCTTCGGTTAACAACCAGTTTAGAGACTGTTCAAAATTGTGATGGTGTTGAACGAATGGTAATTCCGAGTGGTCCTTAAAGTTCCAGCCTTTGCACCACCCCTGCAGCCATGCTATCATGATCTGGGTACTTGGCAACTGCCTCACACCACTTACAATAGCTGAAGCATCTCGCAGTCACATGACTGCAATTAGAAAACCTCTGCAGGTCATTGGGGAAGCTTACAGAGAATGTTGCAAGTCACTCGTCTCCCAAGGGATTCTATAGCACCTCACATTGCAACACCCCCTCCACAGCCCATATGCACTCACATAGCATCACAGTGCCCCATCTGCAACCCACATGCACTTGCATGCTGCACAGAAACCCCTCCACAACCCTCACATGCCACCTCAGCAACGCTCCACAGTCTGCACGCACTCACAAGCACCACAACCCTTCCCTGATTACAGCAATCTCTCCCCAGGCCTCATGCAAACGTGGCTCTGAAGCATCTCCTCCCCAGTCCACACACACATGCTGCAGCATTCCCTACCTCACTCTATAGTACTCACCTATCCTTTACCCTATGTGCAAGATGCCTAGGTCTTGCAACTCCTAGCTGGCTTCCCCATTAACTTTACTTGTAGGAAGCAGCAGGAAGTCACAAACTGCAGTCACATTTGGTTCTTGCATAATGATTGAGAATTTTCAATTAATGATGGCAATGGGAACCTCCAGGATAGTTGTTGCTAAGCATGTGATGTCATATTTTACAATCACATTGTTTAACAATGGAAATTCCTGTCCCAATTATCATAGTTAAGTAAAGACAACTTGTAAAATAAATGAAAGACTACTTCATGTAGTGAATACCAACTGTTAAAGTTACTGGGAGTTGGGTCACATAAATTTTTTAATGATAATGATGATAAAGGAGAAGAGAATCTCCATACTTATGATCTGTGCCTTTTGCTCCAAAAAGCATGATTATTAATAGATTAAATGTAAGATGTCAGTTGGCAATTTTTGGTCCTTCTTACCTGGGCCATTAAGGAAGTCTTTAATCTTCAGTGTTATAAGAGGAGGTGGAATACCACTTTTAGCATCTATTTCCCCTGCTACTGTCTGTAACCAGATCTTGGAGTAGTCAAGCGTTTCTGGGAGAGTTTTTCCAGGATCTACCAATGATACGAAAACCATTTAGAACATATTGTTTAATAAATCATTAACAGTGTATTAAAACAGACCAAAATTTATTCTGCACACAGTATCTGAATATTATTTGGGGTATGTATAAATTCTGCTTTAGGATAACTACATATTAGTAAAGAGTATTGACTGCCAAATATGATAATCATCAAATGTAAAAGTCATCATGAATGGGCCAATAAGCTTAATATATTTGAAAAATGTCTAGTAATTGTGCATCTAATTAGGGCTAAAATCTAAATTTTATTTCTAATAGTAATACATTTTCATTTTCCTTTGATGTCTTTTAAATTTTAAAATGATTTGCATCAAAATAAAGGTAGCTAGAGAAGCAATAAACTATATAGAAGTCTTAGTAATCAGAAAACCAATGGTTTGTTGAACTTGTTTTAAGATTGAAAAAAAGGTTAAATATTTGGGAGTTTGGCTGACAACTATTATGTTGTTTCAAAATAATTATGGTAAGGTTTGGCAGGAGATTAAGCATGATATTGACAGATGGAGTAAATTGCA